>KN882668.1:44621-57369 GCA_000934455.1 Apostichopus parvimensis
GTCATGTTTTGGGAATAAACTGTTACAATTGTCAGTTTCTCTGGCTGATTATTATTGCTTGATGGAAAGTAGATGTGAGGAGACTCACAACCTGCAGAAATATTACATTATATATACTTGTACAGTGCTTGTACTTGTCTCCTCAAAGAAAAATGGCAGTTTCTTATCTTTCTTTCTTCCTTGCATGCCCAAAATTCATCATCAATTAAACTATTTTGCATAAAGCATTTTGTGATGCAATACTGTATAAAGTATTCCCTGCATAAATTACAAGAGTGCACCACACGACATTTTACCGAATGCGCGTAAGTTAGTTCACCTTCATTGGTCACTCGCGCACAAGGAACTACGCGGTACCTTGGAACTTAGTCTAACTTGCAAATTGTATCTTCTGATGAAACGAGCAAAGAGAAAGAGATATGGGAATCGTATTGCTTGCTTTGGTAGCTATCGCTACAATATAGAGGGCAGTATTTGTATATCAGTTCTTGGTAGCATCGAAACGGGCGAGGGTAATGTCCTAATGCTACTGAATTTACCATCTGTACACCCCACCTGTACCCTGCTAGTACACCCCACCCGTGCCCTGTTACAGGACCTCTACCTACAGTAACCTGCTATGTAGGGTGGTTATTCTAGCCCTGCACCCTTAGTCCTGGACATTTACTACAGGTGTACAGTTATTCCATTCCCATTGGATTTCAAAGTCTGATGGAAATAAAGATATGTGTTTAATTGGTACAATAATTAGCCTTTACAGTTTATTGCTTATTGGCAGGAACAACTTCAGCCCAGAATTTTCCTTCCAACATTAGAAGAGAAGAGAAAAGAAAAAAGAAAAAAAAGAAGCAACAATGTGAATTGATTTAGGCTATGGAAGGTGAAAAATCTAGTAAGTCTGGTTGGTCTGTTATTGTGATGCAGGCGGTCTGTAGTTCTAGAATTATAAGCGTAGATATTTGTACTGACCAAAAACCAGACTTTCTTAAAGCTCTTTTACCTCTCGTGAGATTAAGTTTAAAGGATGTCCACAATTTTCAAAGAGAAAGATTTCTTGTCAGTTGCTGGCTCCCAATAGTAGGGAGGGAACCTGATATTATTTCAGGTCAAAATATTCACAACATCTGAGTGGATTTGAACAATTATCCTTCCTTCCCTAGACAAGTGTTTCTGTCAAGGACATTCTATTGACCATTAGTGAGAGTTGTGACCATGAGATGGATTGTTCCATGTTTGCAGCAGGGTGGGTGTCTAATCTGTGAAACCTTTTCCAAAGGTACATTTGTGAACAGACCTATTTACAAAGCCTTGAAATGTGAAACATTATAGGCTTGTTCTGGTCGCTATGGTGATCACCTTGATGGTCCTGCAGTAGCTTTTTTTAGATACTTGGAATACAGTTCTTAGTCCTATTTTTTTTATATTCCATCTGCCATAATCCCAACCCCTCTCCACTAAATGTTAACTCACTAAAAAATGTCAGTTTTGTGGTGTGGGGGCAGGTTAGGGATTGAGAAGGATGCCAGTGATATAGTTTCAATTTTATTTGATGCTGAGGTCTCTCGGTTTATCCAAATATATGTTGATATCTTCAAAAGTTACAAATTTGGAAACTATCCAGTTCTTACATATGAGTAATTTACTAGGGTATGAAAGAAAGTATCTGCCTGCTAAAGATTTGAATTTAACTGAGTGTACCTCAAATGACTTTAACTAAACACTTACATGTCTCCTCATTACATTTGCACTCTTGCTGTGCCGTGTGTCTAGAGTGACCTACAGTAGCAAAAATGATTACCACTCATCAATAAGTGTCACATTGCTAAATGAAAAGCATGTATACTCCCATGTAAAATTTGCATCAAATTTCTTTCTTTTGTTTTAAAGATTAAGGGGGGGGGTGGGGGACTTGAAGCAAACAGGTATTATATATATGCACATGTCAGTACAGCTCTCTTTAAGTCTAAAATCCTATTCAGACGGTTCAGTAAAAGTTGTCCGGAATTAACAAGTAAACACAAGGAACTGCTTTTCAGTGTCCGCTTGCAACCTTTGCATACAGTGGCGGAGCTAGGGGTATTGGTCAAGGGGGGCGAGAATGGTCTGTAGGGGCGCTTTCGACTCTATCTAAGCGGAGCGCCACCACAGGTTGGCGCGGAGCGTACAGAAATTTTTTGAGTAAAGATACCCCCTAGATCGCCGGAAATGACCCTTTCCTGGCCTTCCTAATTTGCAGATAAACGAAAAATAAATAGGTGTCATCGCCAACAAAATGTGACAAATGTCAATAGGTAGATGGGAGTGCAATAAAAAAGTCAATAATCGCGAATAAGTAACAAGTGGTAAAAGCTGAAAAGGGCGCCAGCAGTCCATTTGAGTCCGTCAGGGGGGGGCATCCGCCCCCCCTGACTGTATGGACGCTCCGCCACTGTTTGCATATATCTAAGTTGCTATATACTTACAGTACTTGGATTGACAGGGGGAGGGGTTGGGGGGGGTTCACCGATTTGCATAGTATCATACAAAAATATTGTATCATAATACATTATCTTACATCCACATTGTCAATTCTTTGGAATATTACAGTACAGCCGTATATATTGTATACCAGCATGTGAATAGGCTGGGCAGTTAGCAGACAGCAGTGTGCTTAGGCAAGCAGTATGTTACCATGGTGACCTTCGAAACCTTATTCTACTCTATACAGTTACTTTGTCTGGATTGTAATCTTGATAAAAGCTTTTGACCAATTCTCCCTGAGCCAGCAAGGTCAGTCAAACATCAAATCACCTTCCTTGTTAACTCAAGGTCACTACCTATATCACAGATAGCCATGAGTTCATTCCATTTTATCATGGGGGGGGGGGGGCAGGAAGGAAATACATGCTACAGTATTGTAAATCTGCCTATGTACTGTATATAGGTTGATCCATGTGAGTTATTGACATGCTACTTGACAACACCCATCATCATGAACAACCCACTCACCTGTTTACTCTTCTTGAGGTGACTGGAATCTATGCATTGATGATGGCTTGTGTGGGTGTGAGTGTGGGATACCTGCCAACTCAATAGGGTTCATGGTGGGTTAACTTCATGCTTGGTAGGTGGATCAGACTTATTGGGAACAAGAACTCTACTCTTTTCTGTGAAAGTCAAAGGTCATTTGAAGTCAACAGAGATCAAAGTCTGAAACCTTGTTAACCTAATATATAACTCAGAAACTATGTCTTTGTTATGTAGATCCCCCTTGGTGCGTATTAGGACCCTATCGGAATTGGTGGGGTCAAAGGTCATTTGAAGTCAACAGAAATCAAAGTCTGAAACCTTGTTAACACAGTAACTCAGAAACTATGTCTTTGTTATGTAGATCCCCCTTGGTAAGTTCTAGAACCCTATGAGCATTAGTGTGGTCAAAGGTCATTTGCACTTCCACACAAAGTATGTAGATCTGGCATGGTGAGTACAAGAACCCTATTGAAACTGGTAGAGGTCAAAGGTGATTTGAGGGCAATAGAGGTCAAGGTATGAAAGTCTTAAACAGGATAACTCACAAAAGTACATCTTAGTAGCAGTTTATACTTGGTATGTAGATCCCCCTTTGTTACCGTAAGTTTGAAGATCTTAGTGAAATTGGTTAAGGTCAAAGGTCATTTGAAAGTGTTATTGTTTACTGAGATCTCTCATATGAAATATGGCAAGGAATCACTTGAGCCAACTGGCTTTCTGGTTTCATTTTTTCTTTCCTTTTTCTAAGAAACTAAATTTCAGAATTCTATGCAGTAGCAGATCATGAACAGGTTGTGAAGTGAGACTAACAACAAACTGAACTGCAAAGTTTCCAACAAATCTCTTATAATTCATGAAATTATGGGAGTGACATTCATTTATAATTTAGAGGAAAAGGTTGACTTGAAAAGTTTGACTTGAAAGGTTGACTTGACGTGAAGTTCTGCAATATACTGTAGTTTACCAATACTTAAATGTTAGGATAATAGGACCAGGCAAGGGATACCCCGTACTAGATCAATACTTAAAACACATCGATGTGTTCGAGTCGACAATTCTCATGAATTTGGATGAATGATTCATGTCTAACCACGAATTTAACAGACGATGGGGTAGTACTGCAGTACACTCTTCTAATGTAACAGCTATGTCCAGCTCATGTTACAATGTTGTGCAATGGTTGAGTGGATAAAAGCTGTAGGTGGCAAAGCGAGGAGGGTTTTTCTTATATCTCGGGAGGAATCCGTGGGAGTTTCCATCGGTGAATGGTCTCCCAAAAGTGAGCTAATTAAACTGAAGATTGGTCGGCCACAAAATGCGGAGTGTTATGTTACAAAGTAACAATTCTTTTGTCTTCGCCGACATACACATATAGTATGGCTGCTTAATTTGCTCCGTAAAAATGATTGCACTTTCCGGGGGGTTAGGGGTGGGGAGGGGCGATTGTAACTTTTCTTGTCCCGTGGGTTGTTTTAAATATTGAGTTCAAGTGCCTATATCAGAGCTGTCGGCAGTTAATCCCAGGCACTTTATGGATCAGTGCAACATGATTTCCTACAGTGAGAAAATGTTTAAGAAGCTCTGGACATGTACTGATAGCTCATTGTAGCTCATTGGAATGAGAATGTACTTTTAAGGGTATATGACAGTATGTCAAAGTACTGTAGCTACTAGCTACTGCAGAGACAATTACATCACAGTACATGAGTGTAAATGGCCTCCGTCTACAGAGTAAAGAAACCAACCGTGGGGCGGGGGGTGGGGCAGTAGGTGGTATGCTTAACCAGAGGTAAATAGCAATTTCTTGCTTTAACATTTGAACAGTTCCACAATGCTTATGTAAGAGCAACCCCAGTGTCCTCATATTGTAATTGGGCCCCTTTTCATCATATATATATATATATATATATATGATGAAAAGGGGCCCAATTACAATATGAGGACACTGGGGTTGCTCTTACATAAGCATTGTGGAACTGTTCAAATGTTAAAGCAAGAAATTGCTATTTACCTCTGGTTAAGCATACCACCTACTGCCCCCCCCCCCCCCCCACGGTTGGTTTCTTTACTCTGTAGACGGAGGCCATTTACACTCATGTACTGTGATGTAATTGTCTCTGCAGTAGCTAGTAGCTACAGTACTTTGACATACTGTCATATACCCTTAAAAGTATAATATGGGTATATTTGGTACATGGGTATTTGTCTCCCTGTCTATATAGTAACTGTTGTTAGCCATGCTGAAGAGCTGCTAACCTTGGCTAGGACTGGTTTAGGGTGTTAATTAGAGATTAATTCCATCACACTGGAGATTATTTTGTTCCCCGTTGTCCTTGATTTTAAATTTAGAAACCCAAGGAACATACTGAGATCAATATTTATACTGGTTTTTATCTACAGCCAAGCAAACATGGGTTTAACTGCTTGTTTCCTCTCATGACCTGTTACTAGCAAACTGCTTATCTATATGTAAAAGTACTGCAAAATGTGTGTCCCCATACATGCACTGTAAAAGACAGTGGACAGTGAATGAATAAGGGAGGCTGGCTCTTTGTGTAGAAACATCATGTGTTAGACACACACACAGATGCACGTGTGCTTCACTGCAGCTTACAATCCAGGGCCACAAATGTAAATTGATTGAACAGCAAATAATCGGGGGCCATAGCCTCTTCCTCTCTTCTCTCGTTCAAGTACTTCTCTACACACCACTTGTGTAACTAACTGTACCAGTGTCATACAATCTGGTAATTAATGTTTTTAAACTATATATTTCCAACGTTTTCTTCTCATAAATGTGAACCAGCGCCCTCCCCTCTCATCCTACCATTTAAATATCCTACTCCGTTGAAAAAGATTGTTTTGTTCTCTTGAGATTCAAAATGCACACGGTCATTTCCGATCTGTTAGTAGTATTTTATCTGAATGTAAACTGAAATAACTAAGATTGATAAACTTTGCATACTGGCTTACATGTCTCATCATGACATCAGTACTCTCCCACTTCCGTGCCTACAGTGAACTGGTAACCCTTTTAAGCACTGTGTACCCTTTAATAGCAACCAGTCACTATCCATTTGTGGCATCATTTATCAATTAATGACATATTTAACCCTGAAGGACACAGTAAATACACTAATGTGCCGATGTTGCTATATATACACTGTACATATGTGAACAGCTGCATGCCTTAAACTGAAACTTTGCCGACTTCATGACCGTGCAACTGCAAGTGTGTGTACTTGAGTAACGATGGAATAACAAATTATACCCATTCTCGAAATATGAAGGGTACTTGAATGTCAATACTGAAGGTAAATGAAATTCGATCCGTGCATGGTTCGATCTCTGAATCTAGGGTTGGTTCGACCTCCATCCATCGGATCAGTCGGTTTAACTTGTATATTTATATATTCATATATGCATATATTCCATGGGTTCTGCAACATAATATGTAAATGAATAACAGATTATGAATAATTTTTTGGTTACAATTGCTATTTGCACTTGACCGTATCAAGTAAACATTAATAGTTATGGTAACGATTCTATTATGACTATCTGTACAGCAAAGAAGGTATCTTCTTTTATGCGCATTCAAGAGTTTTCAATCAGTCTCTTTTGTCTTTCAGCTGTGCGAGAAGATAGAATGCCCGGCGGGCGAAATACAGGTCTTTCATACAAGGTAAGCAGTCGATAGGTGTCGTAGTAAATTAAGCCGTGACCTGCCCGAATTGCCTTTAACTACCTCCCGAGTTATAATGAAATCAGGAATATCTTAGACTTTCCTTGTGACAGGAGGAACATTTGCCTATATAAACCAGCATAATTTCTTAAGATTGGATGTAAAATGTTAATTAATATAAAGTAAAACAAAGATTTAGACTGGCATATAATTGACATGCATGCATAATATTCTGTGATGTCATACTTGGTGAAGGACAGACATCTGCTGGGATAATAATACCATTGTGAAGTTGTGTGTTGTTTAATGTCGGTAAGGTATCATCAAGTGACTAAAGCTCATACTGTCCTCAGTTTAAATCCCTTCCCCCAACCCACCACTACATGTCCTCCACCCCCACCCCCTTCACCAACCACACATCCCACAACTAGAGATGATTATTTTAATCTCTCTCTCTTCAGTGCAAACCAAAGAACTACGACAAGCTAAGAAAGAAGTTCCAACTGATGGCCCAGCAGAAAGCTCAGATGAACCGAAAGAACAGAGCGGAGAAAGCTGCCATCAAAGCGGCCAGGGAGGCCACCAAGACACAGTCCGACCCCAAAAGCAGGGACTCCGCAGCAGCGGGGTCCGACAAGAGGAAGACCGACGTCCGGCAGCTGAGACCGCAGACGGCGCAGCTGGTCGAGGTCCTGCAGCAGACCGAGTCGGCGGTCATCAAAATAGCCAACAAAGATTGGCGTGAACAAGTGCCGATCCCATCCACGCTGGAACTGAGCGAGTTTGTGCGCTTGCAGTGCATGCTGGGAGAGCAGCTGGTTTTTCATTTGGTGCAATGGGTGAAGCATTTGCCCTTCTTCACGCAACTCTCTTCGGTGGAGCACACGTACATACTGAAGACCAAGTGGCTGGAGCTGCTGTTGCTGTGCACGGTGACCCAAGCCATGCACTTCCGCCAGAAGTCACTGGGGGGAAGCAGCGGTGGTGGCAGCAGCACGAACACTGAAGTAGGCCTGAGCTTTGAGCTGTGCGCGCACCAGAATCTATTGACGCTGCAGGAGTGCATGAATAAAACGTTAGACCTGCAGCTCGACATGGATGTATTCAGGGAGGAGATGGGCGACGTGGTCGAGAAAATCACCAAGCTGGCAGCATCCTTCAGGACGCTGGACATCAAGAGGAACGAGTACCTGCTCTTGAAGGTCATCGTCCTGTTAAATCAATGTAAGTAGTCGGTCGGCGCGACAGGTGTTTAGTCGTTAGACCCAGCAGCACGTAATGTCGCCGGTTGAATCAGTTTCAACCGTCGGCATTTTCTGTGTGGTTTACTGGAAAGACTTGATGAAAGTTGCACCATCTTGTTTATCAACCAAATGTATTTAAGCCAGGCAATGTTGTCAGGAATATTTGGGTAGTGTGATCCATAGGGTGGGGGTGTCTCCCCTGCCCATTTAGATTTTTTTTTGCAAAATGAAGTATGCTTAGATGGCAAATTGGTGCTATCTTTTTCCTATCATGGAGCTAACTCCCAATCAAAGTATTCACCAGTATTTTGGCTATGGTGAAATTTGTTAAGTTAATCGTAGAAAAACAGTGGGCAGGCAGATATGTGTAGAATGCTGTTTTTGCTGGTCGGCATTCAGAACTGCCAGGCGCAGCCGTCCGGCGTGAGCACATCCCCGCGAGCAAGGGTTGAAATAAGCGGGCGCCCAGGCGCTATTCACGCCCGCAAGCACTAAAATAGCGCCCCTGGACATGAAAGTACAATACGCACGGGCGCTACTTTGTCGGCAAATAAGCGCCCGCATACTCCTGTAAATATCAGTCTTATCATGCGCTGCACAGAAGCCTGAAACTACATTGCATGCTAGTGCTATATAGTAACTGCTAGCGATTTGATTAATCACTGATCGATCGAGTGCATGCACATGCAATAGCACTGGTGCACATGGTTTATATATCGCACAACACCTGTACTGATACGTACGTACATGCCGTACTTGAATTTTGTTTCTCCTTTTTAGCTCCTGGTAGTGAGAAAATAGCTCCTGGTCCTACTGAAATTGCCGCGAACCAGGAGCCACTTTTTTAGAAAGTGGCTCCTGGTCCACAAATCCTTATTTCAACCCTTGCCCGCGAGCACGTCCCAGGTAACGAGGAAACATTTTATACTGATCTGATCTGTCCCTGATGAGCCCACAACAGAAAGCAAAGTTTGCTTTTGCTGCAATCCTGCCACTTGCAGAAACTGGTTTTGATTTAGATCCAGTAATTTGTTGCGTTTGTATATAACAGCACCATCCATCATCGTCATCATCGTTCAAGCAGTTTGTTGTACATGAGAGGAGTTGTAGTTAGGCTTAGAAGGAGGGAACCAGCTACACTTGAAGGGAATAACCCTCGATGTATCCGTGTCATGTACTTGGGTTTCGTCATCTCGAGGATAGTTACAAACAAAAATGGATTTCAAACACTTTTGAGAGCCACCAGCATTTATTTTTCAAATGGGCATCAAAGCTTTGTGTGTATTTGATAAACCAAGTGAACTTTGTTTCGAATGAACCTGACACTGTGCACCTGGTTATTTAAAGCGTTGAAGTTTGAAAGTCGCTGGTAGATTCCATCTGTGCAAACATGGTAGATTCTCCATGGTTTACCCATGATGGCTTTATACTGCACTAGTAAGACAGTGTCTTTCTGCTGGAAGCATTTCATACCAAAATAAACACCAAATTACCGCTTAAGGAATCGCTATGTGTACGGTAGTAAACCTCGCCTACAGTGAATCACACGCAGGAAAGTAATAATTTATCTAAGTATCGCAGTATCTAGTACCGCAAATCTGCCAAAATATAACAAATAGTCTATACAAGTGTGCAAAGATGTAAATATTATATAGAAGTGTTTAGTTTTTTTTGGACACGGGGACCGTAGTGTGTTTTTTATACCAGACCAGATTCAGAGACTTCAAAATTGCTAGATCCCGAGGTGTTACTGTACAGTAACGATTCTGATCAGAAGTTTATGCGACAGAAAGTACATGAACATTCCTCTCATATGTTCACTATGTCAGAGGCCATTTTGTATTTGGGAGGGAGGGGAGGGGGGTAGGAGGTGAGGGGATTTACATTCAGGTTCTATGTTGGTATGTGGCTAATAATATGTCTATTGAGTGATGATAACCGCTACAACCGATACTGTGTTTACATTAGTTTACATTCCATGTTTCATATAATGTTTTGTTCTGTATTTAATTTTACATAGAAGTATACTCCGCAGGTACAATTGTGTACAGGTCATTGTAACATTGTACGTAAGTTAGACTATATTCAGAATGTCATTCAAGTTCATTTTGCATTCATGTGTCTGACTTTTTTTCTCTCTTTTTTTGTTGCCCACAGCAAATGGTGCACCAGGTGACCAGATAAAGGATGTGCAAGAGCCATATATCTTAGCGTTAAGAGACTACTGCGAGGCCAACAGCCAGCCGCACCGATGCGAAGAAGTCTTGTCGCAACTGAGGGAGCTACACACCTGTACGATGCTCCTGCTTCAGTCCAAACTACTCTACATGCCCTACTTACTCAATGCAATCGCGGGGAGCTCTACGGAGGTCCCAAAGACCAATTGAACAGACGGAGAAGGGGAAACATGAAAGCATTCCAGAATGCTTCAACGTCGCCGAAAGAGCTGCATTCGTTTAGTGTGGCACTCTTGATATCTGTTGGAAGCATCTCCCAATGCCTCTCTGGATGTACTGGAAAAGTACTTGAAATGCTAGACACTCGATTAGTACCATCCTCCTCCATAGCGGTGGTCGGTCCTACTACCAACTCTTGAAATTGAGATGATGCAATCTTTCTTGGATTTTTTTTTTCCCCCGGTTGATAGGAGAAATAGAGAAATATCCCATACGAGAGGTTTAGTGACGTTATAAAGATTATAAAAAACACCTGTTTTTAATTATTTTCAGGTGAAAGACCACTTTTGGAATTAACAAATCAGCATCTAGTCACTGGATTTACATGAGATTGTAATTCCTCATTCTTACTTCCAATATTTTAATAATGCATTCTCAAAATTGGACAAAACTTGGTGGAACCAACATCGAAACCTCCCCAAAGATGTTAGATTTTGAAAAGTAGCGCAAGAAAATCCTTTTTTTTTTTTTTAAATTAAAGCAACACAAATAGTGAGTTACAGAGAAGCTAATGTCACCATAACGATTGGTGAACAGATAACTATTATTTAAACTGGAGGTATTAACACCCATGTTAATTGTTCCTTCCCAAGCAAGATGGTAGAATAGAACCACAGTTTAAGCCTGACTTAAACGAGCCACACATATGCTCGAATCGTTAACGTTTCTTAGTTAATCTGTGAAAACATAATTTTACCTCCCGTTGTAGTACTTTGCTCTTTCACATTATGGTCGATGTTAATGCCGTTTGTAAACGTGACATCCACACTGCCATCGGTTTCAGTGTTGACGCTGTTTTATGTTCACCTTGAAAAATATTTTGAGAACAGAGAAAGACTTGTAACAGTGAAAGAAATCATCTCCCCAGGGTGAGGGGAGGGGGCCCGAGGGGGAGGGGGCACTGTGACATCACATGTTGAAAAACATAGCAGTCCACTGACATGACTTTCAGCTAAGAAAATCTCCCAAATCTCCCAAGCAAACAAAAGCAAAATTTTCCTTTCAATATTTCGGTGAGATTTTCCTCGCGAACATCTCATTTAACCATTCTAGTCTCCAGAATCAAATTGAAAAACAAAAGAAGAAAAAAAAATTGTTCCAAAGTCTGTAAGATTTTGAAACCTAGATATATATATTCAAACGAAGGGATCGTTTACAGTTGTCCCAATATATTTGATCAAGTTTGGTGCAATGTCTTATTAATTTTATTTTTCTTTGGGTGGGGGGTGGTGGGGTGGGGGATCATTATTGTTGCGCATTAGGAAGACTTCTCTGGTGCCTCCAGGACACTTAAAACATCCAGAGAAGATGAAAAAGTACGATTTGCCAGGTTAAACTAGGAAGACTTCTGATATTCAAGAGTTATCTGTAGATCTGAGGTGACAAAATTTTCTGTCAGGAATGGAGAAATGGTTTTGGTTTTTCAAAGTCAAATTATGCAGTCTTTTTTTCCATTATTTGAGCTCTTTGTTGGACAACCAAATGTGCTGTTTGGAACATATATTTCAACTATTATAAAGAAATAAATAAATGAAAAGGAATATACCTGTTATGTGGCAGAAGCCCTATGCCATGCACAGTTCCCTGTGCGGCTGTGCAGTGTTTAACAATGGCATTAGCGTAGATTACAGGTCTGGTGCAGTAAATCCTGAAGATTTGGCTACAGGACACCACAATGCATCAATCGGGCAAGTTGCTGGATGGGTTCTGGGTACTGGTAGTATTAATCTGGTCTTGGAATCGGAAATTGACCCGTCTTTGAAGTGACAAGAATTGAAGAGACAATTGCCAGATGGTACACATGTGTGGTCACTATGTCAATCAGAGAGATTTTGCTCTTCTTTCCTTCAGACAATTGAGAAGGATACCGTACAAGTTTAATTTTAAGTGAGGGGTAACAGCCTCCCCCTCCTTACTTAATTCCTGAACTTGATTATGCCATATCCTCTCCATCGTTCTGCAAGATGAACACCCGCCCACCCCCCTCCCCTCCCCAACCCCACCATCCCCTCCTCAGGTCCTAGAACGAGCAAGCATTCCTGGATTTTTACGAAAAAAAGAAATGAATAAAATTTGAGCCCGAGGCAATATGGGATGGGTCATTAGAATAGGGAGTCGATCCCATCTTACTTAATTTATCTTGTGGATAAATATTATCAAAACATGAACAATCATTCCTTGTTGTATATAGTATCACACATATTTAAACATCTGATTATTATTATTATTATTATTGTAAATATATTTGAGATTATTATCGATGCAATCTTTCTTGGATTTTTTTTTTTCCCCGGTTGAAAGGAGAAATAGAGAAATATCCCATACGAGAGGTTTAGTGACGTTATAAAGATTAT
>KN882668.1:64461-86235 GCA_000934455.1 Apostichopus parvimensis
TATTGTATAACACGCATATTAATCTATATACATAACCATATGTATCCATTTGCGGTAAAGATAACTTTGCCATAAGTTAGATCCTTTTTTATTGAACTTTTCCTTGTAATTTGAAGTTTCATTTTCTTGGCAAGCCCGTATGTGAGGATCATATTTAAAGTTTTTATAAGTGTTGGTATTTAATCCTAGTTCAGAATACATCATTTAGAAATGCTAGATTGTAATATCGTTACTTCGTTTCTCCTTACAAAATAAATATCATTCATCTTACGGAAAAAATTGATTACGTATAAGCGTCATCTCGGAAAACCGCCAAAATTATAAAACGACTTATATTGGATAAATGGGCAGAAAGTCATACCTATATATATATGGTCACATTCATGAAGGAATCTGAGAACGGTAGGCCTATATCTATGTTATGAATAATGCACATAAGGCCAACTTATATACCAGCAAGAACTAAAATGATCAAATGAATTGATGTTATCAGTGCTGAGTTATAAGGAAGCATGTGAAGCTGCGATATATATAGGCCTACTGATATATATATATAGGTATTACCGGTATAGGATATATATAGGATATATATATATCGGATATATAGGATATATTTATATAGGATATAAATATAGGATATATGGGATATACGGGATATATAGGATATATAGGATATAGGATATATAGGATATATAGGATATATATAGGATATATATAGGATATATAGGATATATATATATAGTATATATATAGGATACTGAGATATACGCTCTGTCTATATGTCCGATTCTTTGTCGATCGAGTGAATAGTAGGCCCACTGCTGTATAAACGATACCGTATATGTGTATATGCCTATACTTTACACTGAATCAGATACTGAAATTGATATTTTTCATTTGAAATCAACAAACTTATCCAAAGCTTATTTATTTGCAATAATTTTAGCGATGAAGCTTTCAACACGACAACGTAAATTCTTGAACGCTCTGGCGAGTCAATAACTGACTTTCTCTCGGAATCCATTGATCTCTTTCTCTCTCAAAATCCCTAGCTCCCTTAATGAGACGTCCACTGACCAAGTACTCGCTTATAGTCAAGTATAGCTTCACTCATTATTCCTGCCTGGAAGTTCGATGCTATACCGTCACACAAGATTGCACACAAAAATAGTATCAAGATGAGTTGCACGGTAAAATGCATTAACAACAAGTCCACATACTTTGTTGATCGGCGGTTTATTACAATGACGAACGCACGATTCCCAGGGAGAGGGGCGATGTATGCGTGTAAGTGTGCGTTTGTTTTTCTATCTGACCGAGGACTTGAACAAAAGAATTCCAGGTCCTCGGTTGTGATTTCTAAAGAATCACCACGTCCTCGGAAGAATTCTATTGTATGGGGTATTGTTAAGCTTAGGGTACGTGGATTTGAACAATGGAAAATACCATGGGGTCCTCGGTTGGAATGTAATACAATCATGTGTGCGTGTATGTGTGTGTGTATGTATGTATGCGTGCGTGTATGTATATATGTATGTATGTATGTATGTATGTATGTATGCTTTTTCTTTCTACAACTTAACACTTAGCCCTACATAGAACAGTCCACTATAAAAAGAGTAAGGAATCCACACAGTTGGCAAGTTGTGTGTGTAGATCATCATTGCCCAGAAGTAATTGCGTCTAGTTACGCTGATTTCGAATATTCTACTATCGTCTTGCGCTTAAATCTTGCTGCGATTCTTTAGGATATAAGTTACCTTTTACTCCATCAATACAGGTAAAAACTGTGGTGGGCGGCAATAGAGAAGAGGGAACAGCCTGCGGAGAATTAAGCATGCATGCTCGCAATGTATTACTGCGCGTTTGGTGTAGTATACGCTTCTAGGGCTAGGCAGAGTTCGCGTAAATCGACTTAAAAGATATTGACATCACTCGCCGTAGATTCATATCATATTCTGTTCGTAAATCACAAATGTTTCGTCAGGGTAGGCTAGTACTTCCATAGTCAAAGCACCTTATGTATTGTAACGTGTACGATTTCCTATATGCGCCGGATGCTGCAAACGTTACCACAAATGAGCTCAACATATTTGAAATCACGCAGGCAGGACAACCATGGCGCTATTTCAATCTAAGATTCAGAGCCATATGTACGGCTCTGATATAAGTGTCGCAACACAATTAATTGTTCCATTGACTTACACACTAAACTCGTTTTACTTTCAAAGCCCGCCAAAGCATAGAAGTTTTCAACTGGTATATCCTACCAACCACTTGATAGCTGAGAGACTGGCCTATCATGGCACTTGCACATTTCCTAATCATGACCGCTTAGATTTTGAGTTAAAAGAAGATAAAGTTGAGCATACTGAACCCCAACCCTTCCATATGCTCGCTCGGAGTAATATCAACATTGAACCAATTTCTACAATTTCTATTTTTTTTTATGTCACCTTCAGTCCTCTCTATTTTCACACCATTTGTACTTTAAATTATGCTCTTTTACAAAAAGGCAGCAAAAATGATGGTAACTGAAAATATGCTAAAACAAGCATTACATTAGGTCAATTTACCCCCCCCCCCTCCCCCGACAATGATTAGCTTTACGAGCGGATGTACACTACTCTAATTGTGGTGTGGTACCTAGAAATTAGTGCATATTTCATTTTTGAAAAGAGAGCGCCCCCCTTTTTCCAATGGACAAAAAAACATTCAACCAATCACAGTGCAGAACTATCAATAACGATTTTGTGTTTTCACGAATGGAGCATTCTCCTCATATAGCAGCCGCCATTTGATTTGAGCACTTTCGGCATTTTTCCTTGAAGTCTCTTTTACTCCTCACTTAAATATACTTCACGAAAATGTAATTTACGAATTCACAAAGTTTTGCACTGAATTAGAACTTGTGATTAAACTATTGCTGTAAAAAATGGATTGATAAGTTTTCATTAATTAAGGGACTAAAAAATGGAGCGAATGAAATGCATACGTTGTCATTGTTGGTTTGCACGTCTCCCCTCCCCCTCCCGTTTGTGAAAAATCCTCACAAATATCACTTTTCATAAGTTGGAAGTTTCCCGTCTGTTGTTAAGAAAAGGGGAATTGTGTCATTTTAAAACCTAAACCTTTGTTGGCAAATCACCGTCACAGCGATCAGAAAAGTGCCCAGTTGATTAAAAAATGTTTATAAATTAAACTAACGAAAGCATCTAATTATTATTATAATAATTTTTTTTTTGAGAAACATTCAAACAGTTTTTTCTATTATTTCTATATAAAATCGAAATTCCAAGGTAAAAAATGTCAAGAGAAAAGTTTCGCAATTACGAGTAAATTCGATATTTTGAGATTAAATAGTTCAAATTCTTGGGTGATATGAAAGTTCGAAATTCAGAGGAAAACATCGAAATTTCGATATGAAAAGTCATTTTAAATAAATTATGTAGTCGAAAAAGACTACATAAAAAATATTCGAAATTTTGGTTAAAATGTCAATATAAAAACAAAATATAAATAGTTTTTAGGGGGAACAAAATGAAGAAAGTGAAATAGACAAAAGGAAGTTTAAACAATGCTCGACATTTGAAATATAAAGTCGACATTAAATTTCGAAGTAAACAAGGTTGAAGTTTCAATGTCCAATAAGGCCACCTTTACGCGGATTGGGTTCCATTGCGGAGGACTTTTTTTCTTACCTTCTCAAAATGGGTGCAGTGGCAGTGGCGGAGCGTCCATACAGTCAGGGGGGGGCGGATGCCCCCCTGACGGACTCAAATGGACTGCTGGCGCCCTTTTCAGCTTTTTACCACTTTTTACTTATTCGCCATTATTGACATTTTTACTGCGCTCTCATCTACCTATTGACATTTGTCACATTTTTTTGGTGTAATTTTCTTACAAAATGCTCTAACGGCTATTTATTCTTCGTTTATCTGCAAATTAGCAAGGCCCGGAAAGGGTCATTTCCGGCGATCTAGGGAGTATCTTTACTCAAAAAAATTCTGTACGTTCCGCGCCAACGGCCAACCTGTGGTGGCGCTCCGCTTAGATAGTGTCGAAAGCGCCCCTACAGACCATTTTCGCCCCCTCTGACCAATACCCGTAGCTCCGCCACTGTGCAGTGGTGTTGTGCTTGAAGAGCGTTTTCTGTTTTCTGACACTTTATCTGGTTATAGTCGGGAAATAGTACTAGTAGCAGCGCCCTGAAAAACGTAGATTAATCTCGCCCTGCGTAAGTGAAGCTGTTCGGATTTACTCCCCCACAGCTCTCACTATCGTGATATTAAAAGGCGTCCTGGAGGACGCGTTAAGTCAAGGGAGTTAGTATAGAAAATCAACCTGTTGGACGCTTAGGTATTACGTAATATGCATGATTCGTTGGTGCTCAACAATGCATTAAAGCTAGTCACGCAATCCAATCACAAGGCTAACGTTGCCGTTCGCATCCGTATGTAAAGTATTTGATTCGGCAACAAGAAGGAAGGTGTTCGCTGCACAACCATAAATCAGATATTAAAACAAATATGGTGAGAAGTTTTGTAATAAGTTTTGGTCTTACATTCAATAGGCATTGGCCTACGTGTGTTTTCTCCGTTCAGACCGTGTTATAGTTATAGTTATAGTGTTGGTATCCGTTCCACGAGAATGATACTGTCAATAACTTAGCATGGTGGGCTCATAATTGACGCACTTAAGGATTTGATTAACGATGTCTATCAAGGAAAAATCCAAATCACTCAACTGTATGTGTTTTTCATATATGCGGTTCCTCGGTAAATGTAATGATCTCAAAATATTTATTGTTCTGTGCACATGCAACATACAATTGAGCAGAATTTGACCACAAAATGTCTGCCGTGTCAAGTTCTTTCATTCCCCCAAATTGACACATTCCTCGATAAGCTAACTGTAACTTTGTGTAAGTATACATCCATTGACTCTGAATGCTGTTTGCTCTGCTCTGAGCCTCTAAGCTCAGACAGGTCAGGTCCAGCGAGTAATGGTAATCATGCTGAGGTAATATTGGTTATTATTAGGGAGTAAATTTTCCAAATCCCCAAAATACGTGCAAAACTGGGGGAGGGTGTTAAAAGCTTAAAAAAAACACAAATAGATCAGCACATAGCTGAAATGGATTCAGACTCATAAAATATGTAACTCTGCTTTGCTGTAAAAAGTTTAGGTTGCCTGTTGTATCTTTGCTAGTAATATTTTGAAGGTGCGTCAATTACGAAAGTGCGACAATTATGAAGCCTTTACTATATAACTTAAGTGGAGGCGCACCCAACGTATGCCACACTCTTTTGTTTTGAGGCCTAAAGGGAAATGCAAAAAGCCAGGGAGCCAAGTTGATCACATGGCAGCCTGACTGATAAGGGCTTGGCTGTTCATGCTTTTCACCCAGCTGCAGGGCCAATAAGTCAATGACTGATGTTATTCCTCGGGCAGATGGACGATATCACTTGTACAATTCCTCCTGTTGTCATGCGAGTAAGAGAACATTAATGTTATTCAATCAGCAGCAGAACAAAAACGGAGCACGCCTTGTCATTCATACTGCTCCTAGTGGATTAACGTGACTGTTCCCTTATTAATCTGACAATTTATTATTAATCTGAACAAGATGGAATCCCATGTTGCAACTGTTGCATGTATTGGGCATAGGCCTAAATGCAAATTTTATAGCCTATTACATTTTAGAACAGGCTGTTACATGTTATCTGCACATGCAGGCTATGTTGACAGAGGTAGAAGGCTGTATTGGAATGGCACCTAAAGTCCCTGTGCTGTTCTATTTCTCACAACATGCCAAGTGGTGTGTGGGAGAAAATGTTGTGAATCTTTCAAGAATAACTGTTATTCACCGTGTTTTCAATGAACATCCCCTTGCCTTAGCACTTCCTCGCCAAATGTGAGAATAGAACATTTCTCACGTAGATTAACTGCCGGTTAATATTATGTAAACATTGAGCACTATTCATGCAGCTGCCTGACAAATAGCCATCCTTCAAAGATTTGTAGTCCATTAGAGCTACTGTATCACATTAATTTAGTGTGTAGGCCTACAGTAGGCTGTGTGTTTCAATAATTGAGAGATTAATGAAAAATAGTGAAAATATTGTCTGTGCAACTTCAATCTATAATACAACATATTATCAAACATTGACTAGATTTTATAAAAATGTTCTGCTAAATCAACTTTATAATCAGCCGAGTAGTTATAAGTAGCTATAGAAGTAGCTATATATATAGCATTAAAAGTAGCTATATTGCTCATTGCATTATGTATGTATGTTAGCTCTTGCCAATTAAGAATGCAGTCTTGCCTGTCTGTAAATTGTTAATTCTGGTCACCAAATATTGCCGATTACTGTAGATGACAGATGCTCTGCAAGCGTTGTATCAGTACATTTTATACAGTTAATACTGTGTGGAATGAGTCTACAGTGCTGCCTGGTGATTGAAGTATGGTGGAGCCTAACCAACTTGTAAACTATAAAATATCTAATAAAATTCTCATTCTTACACTAGGGATCTGTAACATGTTATGACTGTACCTGTAATTGGAATTCTTTATTCTGCATTTTTACCAAAGAACCATGGCTTTTTGGTTGGCTGGCAGAGTTCCTACAAGGCTGGTCAAGTCAAGGGGTGGTCAGAATTATCTGAAATGCATTATCTATGCATTTTATTATAAAAACAAAACTAATTGCTTCTCTTACTCTACAATCTTTTTTGGTACTACTTTGTAGTTATTCACCACATAATCATGATGATGAACTTTTTTGCCCAAAATTTTGCCCATTTGCAGAGATTAAGTTAATGAAAAATTATCTTTTGTCTCTCTCTCTATCTCTCATATAATGTTTCTGTGGCAGAGATTTGGCATGTAGACATTTTTGAGGGCTGTGAATTTTGCTTAAAATAATATCACTGAATACTGAAAAATCCCCCCCCCCCCACCAAAAAAAATTACATTACAAATACTACACAATGCCAGCAAACTGTTGATTTTTTGTAGCAATTTTTAATTTTTATATTAATAGATATTCACTCATCTTTGCAGGCTACTGGGTCCGATATAGCTGTTGGATATGGCATAGTGATCTTTGCGGGGGCAGTCTTCATCTACTACTCTCTGTGGGTCATCATTCTGGTGAGTATTCAGTATCTTGTGAAGGAATCATCTCTGTGTTCATGTAGGATACATCGAGCAATTGTTTTGCCTGTTTTGATCTTTATTCAACTTTAAAAGTAAAAAATAAAGCAAAATGAGTTTCCTATTTAGTATTATTTTATTGGAACAAACGTTATGCTGTAAAAGTGACAGTTCAGGTTGTGGACATCTGTATGGATTTGTTAAGCAACCTTACTGTAGCTCTTTCCTGATTCAGTTCTTGACATTTTTTGTTTTCTTCAAAAGTGGCTTTTTGCCACAAGGTCTCATGGTAGCATCATAACATTTTGTGAGAGGCCTAGATACAAATTTTGAAAATATGACGTTTATGAGAACAATTTCCTCCTAAGGTGTTTTAATTCTTACGAGGGTACTTTTCAAGTTTGTATTAACAGTCTGCAAACATGCTTGAATCCTAGAACCATATTATAATTTTTTTGGGTTACATGTATGCAACCTTGCTTGTGTTGTACATTATGCATGATGTCATTAGTATGTAGCCTAACATAATGAATGGGTGTGAGCACGTAATGTAAAGTCACTTTGTCACAGTTTTTTCACATACATGTAGCATATAAACAATGGATAGGAGGAGCCTTGGTAGATTTCCTATTTGGGCAGATTTTATCCCCTTTCCCCTCCTGAGGATTTTATCCCCTTTCCCCTCCTGAGGATTTTATCCCCTATCCTCTCCCCATCTGTTCAGTCTTAGGATTTGTTACTGCTTTGCTTTGAGTGGTCATCAGATGTCAGAAGCATGCAGGATATCATAAGCATGTAATAAGCATGTCATAAGCATAAATACATGTCGTAAGCATGTGGTAAGCATGTCATAAGCATGTCATAAGCATATTTTAAGCATGTCATAAGCATGTTTACACCAAACTGGAAGTTTCCTCAATGTTCATACTTTTTCTAACCTCGTGATTCAAGTCACTTTTTTCTTTATGGTAGAACATTGCTCATGACTAAAAAAAACCTGCCAAATACTGTATGTATGTTTGCCTCCTAACAATGGTGTGGAAATGAGTTCATCTTGGTACAGACATGTATATAGGGTCAGGTCAGGCGCGTAGCCAGGATTTGTTCATGGTGGGTGTTTTGCTGGAGACTGACATGGGGGAGGGGTCTAAGGGGAGGGGGAGTCCTCGAAAATGGAATTTTAAGGCCTCTAGATGCAAAATGGTGCAATGTTTGAGCTCAAATCATGCAAAAGAATATTGATAATTATTTTGTGGAATAATTCTATTCACATCAGAAAAATGTAATCCTATATAGACTCAATTATTGATGCAAGGAAAATGCGAACCTAAAGAGATACCTTTCTCAATATATATAATTTACAAGCAACTAGGTTCAACTTCAACCCAAAAGTTTGAACTGTAAGGAGGATAATTTGGGGAATCAGAGATAAAAAGATCAAGGGAATTGCGGACCTATAGAGTTCCCCTTCGTTTGGACTGTAGAAGTCTGTTGACAAGCAAACTGGGAACCCAAAGAGTTAACGGTACTCTCACATCATTGATTTTGGCATATTTGGTATTTGGTATATTTGGTTCTCTTAGAGTCTCACTAAAAGTAAAGCTAAAATCCCATTAGTGAGGCCCGGAGGAGGGTGCGATAATTATCAGTAGCGTATCTCTCCAAGTCACTGGTGTTTTCTGCATATATTTTTTGGGGGCACTTGGGCCATGGGGGGTGTTTGAACACCCAAAACACCCCCCTTGGCTACGTGCCTGGGTCAGGTAGTTGAGGAATGAAATTAAATCAGGCCGCTGGCCGCATACTACAATCCTATTCCGTATCTATGATCTTGCCCACATTAGAATGCTTGACAACTGTGGTTGTACCTCCAGTATCTCTCGTCGTGATCCAACATAACTTTTGCCGCTCTGTTCATGTCTCCGTAAAATGTTACATTTCCTCTGTAGAGTGTTCACTTCTAACATTACCATCTCACGCTAGTTCTCAATACCATGCATTTTAGCCAGGTTGACTTCATCGCCATGCATGTTTGATCACTGCGAAGAGTTTCACTCAATGAAAATTTCTCTATTTTCGCAGGCTTGATATAAAGGGGGAAATCTCAGTGTAACTGTACATTAGCTTCCACACATGTTTTGTGACAGGAAGCAGTCGAAGTTTTGTCATGTTAGCTACTTTCATTTTTGACATACTAGAAATATTAATGCCAGTTTTGTAGCTCTCTTGCGATTCAAATTGGCAAGTCACAATCTGCAATGTTTGATCACAGATACATATGTATGTACGTACATATACACATACTGTATACATCCATACATTCATACACACATACATACTGAATATGCATGCATTCACTGTTAATTCTGTACGATGGTGTATTACTAATATCTTGAGAAGATTGGTAGCCTGGCAGGTATTTCCGTTATCAAATTTGGAATTTAAACCCAGTCATTGTCTCACAGAGCCCACAAGGCATGTCACACATAGGATTTGTCACTATTTAGCTGGCTCGATCCATGCTAGTATCCGTTCCCTCGCCAAGGGACTCGTGATACGCATTTGTCATGATCACACCATCACAGTGTCAGGGACCACTTAGTATGAGTGGACCAGTTGTCTAGTTTTAGTGCCCAGGCTCTAAGTTTGTTTAGCTTTAGTGCCCAGACTCTAAGTTTGTTTAGTTTTAGTGCCCAGGGTCTAAGTTTGTTCAATTTTAGTGCCCAGGCTCTACCATGGTTGACGTTTTCTTAAATATGTTTGTCATCAGTGCTTCTACATTTACAGTCTTTGTATTTGAAAACATAATGTCAAATACACCACTGTGTGTCTGAGAATACGTCCAAAACCAAAGTCTCATTAAATCAAATCTGTGGTTATGAGTACATCAGAAAATGAGGGCGATATCTGAGGCATTTTCCGGTAAAATATTTTATTTCTCGAGATCGTCATAACTTTCGACATCGTTATCTTCCAACAGCCATTCGTTGAACCAGGCCAATTTCTGCACCAACTTTTCCTGCCACGAGCCTATGCTGTGATTTTACCTCTGGTAGCCGGTGTGGTGTTACTGACGTTCATCGGTAAGTAGAAGACAATCAAGTTTTTCTACTCTACATGTATCATATAGAATCTCGACTTAGAAAATGCATCTTTGAGATTTCATGTGGAAAATGTAATGAATGGGGTAGGTAAACTTTAAGTACGTGTTGCGACAGCTTGTAGACATCGCCCATCTAATTGTCTCTTTTATTAATTTGAACGTTTTAGGCAGAAATTTGGTGACACGTGAAAATCTGATCGGGGGTTGTCGGCTATGGAACTCTCTGAGAATGTTGGGTTTGGGACGGGTAAAAGATACATACTGAAGATCGTAAAGTTGTGCATGAACTCAGCGAGAACAGAGCTGTCGCATCAAGGGTCCCTTTCAAGTTTGTCTGAAAAAGTCGCAAAACTTTGCGACATTTTCAGTGTCGGGAATCGTCCTAACCTGTCCGTAAGTCTGCTTCAAAGAAATGATTGGCAATCACACAAAAGCATCAGTACTTTCTCTAAAAAAGTTGTGGGTAAAATTTGACAGTCCAAATATTAAATAGGTTACGGTTTTCTTCCGGACTCCTTGCGGTTACAAAGCCAACTATTCATGGGTGGGAGAATGAAAGAGTATTTGAAATGCCTCTTTCACTGTGGGACACGTCTTCTGGTTTTGTTAACTGATCATGTACAGTATGCAACAAATTAAATGTTTTGCAAAATGTTTGGGATGTTGTCAAGAAAAATGATAAAAATTTAGCCTTAAAGCAGCATTTTGCATTTGGTCGCCGTTTTCTACTTTTTTGACATGTCCATCGAGTTTTTTACATATATCAATCACAAGATCATAAGATATAAGCCAAGTTTTTCCCTGCCAACATTATCAATTGGCGAGTAATTAAGGATATTTGCAGATTATGAGAAAAGTGTCCACGACAAATTCCACTTTTAAAATTAATCGCATACAGTTCCCCCAAACCCACTAGTTTGAATTCAACCAATCAGAGATGCAGGTTTAGTTATGAGCCGTTGCTAAAAATAGATTCAAGACTTTGCGTTGGTACAACCAGGGAATAAATGGAACTCCCTGGTACAACTGCCATATAGACTGTACACAAATCAAGCATGGTGTTGTATTACGTATTGGTCAATGACGTTCATAGTGTTTAAATATTCATACTATGGGCGAGGTTTATTGGGATCCCAATGGAAAATATCTTGGAGAAAAACAAAGTTGAAAGTTGCAAATTTTTCAACTTTTATGCCCCCATTTGAAGTACGATTTAAATAGATAAGCTAGTTATGTATGTTATGGCATAGTGAAGTCAGTGAGGTTGAGAAAAACCATAGAAAAGGACGCAAAATGCTGCCTTAACATTATGCATTAACATTCCACTGTCATATCTGGCCATATATATCCAGTTTGACATACATTAATGCTGTAACCGAATATGTATTTGGACCTTAAATACAGTTTTTCCTCCTGTGTTAAGAATAATGCTTACCTGCACACAGTTGTTTGATTCGCGGCCTGCTCCAAAACTTTACACCTGCTCATATTAAATCCTCATTCCCCTACACCTCCATAGTTACCAGGGGATCACTTTTATATGGTTTTTCATTATTGAACTGCCTCAAGTAACTTTAAATCATCTTTTATTAATGTTTTCTTTTAACAAATGGTACATGTCATGTAAAGTAGGGTTATAAATAATTTGAGGCTTCCTTAAAATCCTTTGAAAAAAATAACTTGTTCAAATAACGGACCTTGTCGTGGAAATATAAGTTGGAATAATGATAAAAATAAATGAATTTATATAGCGCTAGGTTTGTACAAAACATTCCAAAGCGCTTAACAAAGAAAAAGCCAACTAGTTGGGTCAATCAAAATAAGCAGGCTTAAACAGATACGTTTTAGCTCTTAATTGAAAGCATCCAGGGCCAAGGAGTCAATACACATCAATTCCACCGGAAGTGAATTCCACAACCGAGGTCCCTTGTAGGCAAAAGCCCTAAATTATATTGCCTAACGTATTATGATTGATACGAGGAATATGCAGCGTGATTTGAGAATGTGAGCGCAAAGAGTAAGAACTAGACTTCACCAAGATCATATCACATAAATACTTAGGAGCAAGACCTTTTAAACATTTAAATACTTGCAAGATTAGTTTAAATTCAATGCGTTGCTGTACAGGTAACCAATGAAGAGATTGTAAAGTAAAAGTAATGTGACAAAATTTAGGAAGAGCGTAAATCAACCGAGCCGCTCCATTAAGAACCATTGGAACTCTTCGAAGCTTACAATCAGGTAAACCAATCATGAGTGCATTACAATAGTCAATGTGACTAATTACAAAAGCATTAATAAGAGTTTTAGTACAGTCCTTATCCAGGAATTTTCTGATCTGACGAATATTATAGAGTCCATGGTATGCCCTTGAGCAAACTTTTCCAATATGAATGTCCATTGACATGTTGCTGTCAAGATGAACCCCTAGATTATTTGCACTATCACATGGCTTAATTTCCATGTTACCTACTTTTATCATCTGAACCCGAGTCTTAGCAACTTGTTCATGAGTACCAATTAAAAGAAACTCAGTCTTGGAATCATTGATCATTAGCCTATTGCTGATCATCCAATGTCTTATTTCGAAGATAAGTGATTGCATTGCCAGAACAGCCCGTTCCTCAGATAACAGAGAACCAGCATTGAAAGATAAATATAACTGTGTATCATCAGCATAACTATGTGCGTTAGGAAGGTGTTTAGAGACAATGGCAAACAACTGAGAAACATAACAAAGAAAAAGAATAGGACCGAGACAGCTGCCCTGGGGTACACCACAATTCAAAGAAAAATCTTTCGATGTGATATTTTCTATAGGTACATGCTGTTTTCTGAAAGACAGATAATTAGCAATCCATTTTTGTGCATTATTAACAATACCAAATTGGGTACGCAATATGTTAACAAGAATATCATGGTTGACGGTATCGAACGCTGCACTCAAATCCAACAGGATTAAAAGAGTGCATTGTTGTTGGTCCATATTCATCATTATATCACTATGTATTTTCATAAGAGCAGTTTCTGTAGAGTGATTTTGCCTGTACGCAGATTGACAAGCAGGAAAGGGAGCATGAAAGGAACAATGTGAGACAATCACATTAACCACAGCTCGTTCAACTAATTTGGAAACATAGCTCAAATGACTAATTAGCCTATAATTAGAATATATAGGATCCAAACCTGCTTTCTTTAACAATGGAGTAACGGTAGCAATCTTCCATTTGTCAGGAACATTACCATCTTTTAGTGAAAGATTTATCATGGAAGTCAATACAGGCAAAAGGGGATCGAGACACTTTCTAAATAACCAAGTGGGTATAGGGTCAAGATTGCAGGTAGCCGTGTTGGAGGATTTGATAATTGTACGAACTTCATCATTAGAAAGTAGCTTGAACCCATTCAACTTCGATGGGAAATGCTGTCGAACATTAGGTTCAAAGAGACCAGTAGCAATGGAATCAATGTTTGCATTAAATTTTATCAATTTTAGATATAAACAATTGTCCGAAGTCGTGAACAAGTTCCATAGTATTCTGGTGTGGCGGATAAGAAACAAAATACAAGAAATTTGAAAATGATTGACTTGGTATAAAGTAGTAATAATATGCAGTAAATAAAACACAAAATGTCTTCCGGTCTCTCTTCTAATCAGCCTACTTCAATTGTGTTGTAGTCATCTACGGTTTTTACCACAAGTTTAGTTACCAAGAAAATCTCTTCGTTTCATTTTTGACCCCAAAAAAAGCACATTTTAGTAATTTAAAATACTGGACAAAAATGAGCATTGTTGTTTTAAGATATGGCACCTTTCACTTTTTCCACTGCCATGAAAATCCCCTGACATTCCGAGAAATCTAGTCAACCTAAACCTAAACTTTGCAATTTCAATAACTATTAAAGGGATATGAATGAGTCTGCTCTATCTTGAGTATTTGGTGGCCCTTAAAAGAGTTGCTGTTTTCTAGGCCTCTGATTCGAAACTCTGTGGCCGGTCTTTCGCTCTCAATAACAGCTGAAATTTGCCTAACGAAGGTTAGAGATATGATTTTGGCATTGTTGCAGTGTTACCCCGTTCTCTCGAGAATGTACAAATCCATTCCATTAACTCCTCTTTCTTTTGAGGTTAAAAGTCTTTCTGGAGGAAGTGGTTCACTTCATGTCAGACCTTTACTACTGTACTTTGGATCCAGACTCTCAGCAAGATTTTCCATGAAACGATCCCAGAATCCTCCATGAACCGTATGATCCCAGCATCCTCCACAAACCGTATGATCCCAGCACCCTCCACCAACCATGCGATCCCAGCACTCTCCCACAAATGGTACGATCCCAGCATCCTCCACGAACCGTACGATCCCAGCATCCTCCACGAACCGTACGATCCCAGCATCCTCCACGAACCGTACAATCCGAACATCCTCCACGAACCGTATGATCCCAACATCCTCCACGAACCGTACGATCCCAGCATCCTCCAGGAACCGTATGATTCCAGGAACCGTACGATCCCAGCATCCTCCAGGAACCGTAGGATCCCAGAACCGTATAATCCCAGCATCCTCCACGAACCATACAATCCCAGCATCCTCCACAAACCGTATGATCCCAGCATCCTCCACGAACCGTACAATCCCAGCATCCTCTATGAACTTTATGATCCGAGCATCCTGCATGAACATAGAGGCTGTAATTATGTTTGGATCGTTATCCTGGGATTGTTATCTTTCTTTGAGGTTATCCCGGATGAGACAGGATTGCCACCAAGTGGTATTTTCGTACCGATGGTATCAATGCATCTCTCAAAATATCTACAAAAAATTTTTTGCATAATTCCATCGAAGATGACAATGGCGTTCGCCACCACTGCCAAAAATCCCATCCTAAACGTGTAACTTATAATAGGGATGGTATGGTCTGCCTCTTCATCTTGGGCATCAAGCATACCGTGTCAGGAAGACGTCCATTCTTTGCTCCTGTATTATTTTGATGTTGCCATCAACAGAATTTTGTTCTCTCGAACGGTGTGTCGTAGGTGACGTTTGGAAAAGCCTCTTCCATTCTTGGGTTACAGCTTTTGGGGATGGTGCCCGTGCAAATGAAAAATGCAGTCTTTTGATCTCCATTAATCGCCCAGAACCCAACTGTTCTTTCTTTGTTCTTCTGCCAGTTGTGTTGCCAATCAGTCGCTCTTCTTGTGTGAAATACATAACACATTTACTTCTTTCACCATCTGCACAAGGTCCTGAACATTGGCAGATGAGTAGCGACTTTTCCAGGTCGGTACAGTAGGTGTAGAGGGCGTTTGTCAATGGCTGATGAGTTAAATGAGTTATTGATTCATCTGTGTTCGCGTGAATTAATCGCTCCTGCCTCAACACGAGATAATGGTTTTGGCGTCGTTGGTTCGGCGGTACCCAGAGTTGGTAGAAAAATAATTGTGATGCTGAGTTGCATGTTCTTCAGTTTTTAGTTTTTGGCTTGCTGTCACCTAATCTGCTCCTGTTGCGGTCATAAAAGTGTTTCAAGACCTTGTCAGTCGAGTCTCGCAAACTCCCTCAAGTTTATGATAGTATTTGTAACATATTAAAAAAATGACCGTGTCTTTCCCGGTCTCATTCACAGGTATCTTTGGGCTGGTAGTCATGGTAACTAAGAAGAAAAAGAAGTGAAGCCGATACAGAATTGGAGCAACTTTGTTAAAATCTTTCACGGAGAGAGTTCTCAAGAATAATTGAAACAGTCCCTGTGATACCACAAGCATAAGTACTCATTTTGCCAATGACTAATACTTTGCAACGCTAACCTATATATATTTGTGATAACAACTATGAAATTATGAAAGAAAGGTTCAAATGAAATACAGATCTGATTTTATATTTAAAAACAAGTAGTTTGACTCTTGTCCCTTGGACAAATATAAAATATGCTTTAAAGTTATCTGGACAGCAGAGTTGTTTGTCCAACTAAATTATCCTGTAATGTGAGGTATGTCTTGATGGTTTTACTATTCACGGACTAACTTTCCTAATGAACTAGACGACTTGCAAGAATAGCTTTGGCTGTCCGACCAGATGGTTGGAGACCAGAGGGTGTTTCTCTAAAAATCAACTATGAAGTGGTAATGAATGAATTTATTGCTACAGTTTTTGCTTGAAATTATTGCTACAATTTTTGCTTGAAACTGGTGCACACAGAAATAAGAAACTAGACTGGAAGAGAGTTACAAATGATTATAAATCATACTAAAGTTATAAAAAAAAAAATAATATTGAAGATATCCATAACCATTACTGTTGCCAGATTCATGAATATGAAATCTATTCGATAAAAAACAAAAATGGAAAAAATCAGTATATATACAATAGTTTTCATGAAATGGTGCAGTTAAGTTGCAAATAAATTTTCCGACTATAATCTCAACATCATTGACATAGAAAATTGCTTTAATAAGTTCATAACATGAATTACGAAAAAAAAAATAATTCCAACCAAAGTTGGCCACATGAATTTAATAATTCAAATTACATTTAATCAGCATGAGGTTATAAACTGGTACGGTAGGATAATGTGGCAAAACACTTGTTGAACTCGAAGCTCGGTGACGTTGATTTACGTTGGAGGTTTCACCTTTCACGACTTATTTACGACACCTTTTGTTTCCTTGTGATTAAATTTATCACGCTAGCAATTCCAAATTGGTTACACGGGTCGTGTCACATTCCCATCTACAAATGTGTAGCATTAACTTAAGAGCAGGAGACTATGTGCCCACAAGTTGGTGTATAATGTCCACTCTGATAGCATGACTGTTGAAAACTCATTGTTTTCTTTTACTGTTCATGTTAGCTCAACAACCCTTTGACTCACTCATAATTTTTTGCTGGTGTCTTAATGTTCTTTGTATTTTAACACATATTTCCTTTTTGTGATGGTCGTTTACATTTTCTTGATCTGATTTATAATTTTCTCAGATAATGATGGATTGGTAGGGTGATTCCTTATAATTGGGAGAATTATGTTGAAGCAATGATCTGTCTGGTGGTTCTTGCCATTTGTCTTTTGTAACTTGCATACAGTAAAAAAAAAAATCCTCTGGGCTTGTAAATGCTCAGAAATTATTTCAAAGGGCTTTCTGTGGCCAAGTACTACATTTTCTTGATCTGATTTATAAAATTCTGAAACCTAGAAACCTGCTTTAAATTTTGGAAATGTTCTTCACAAGTTCAAATTATCACACTTTTAATCACTTTGAAGAACACAGTGAACAATATAGATCTCTCCTTGGAAAAGTCGAAATCAAGAAGATATGTATTTGAAAACGAGGTTTTCTTTATCAATGGGAATTAAAGGACTTGATCAACTCACGAAATTTGACAATAAACAACTTATATTCATGATTTCGAAAAATTGCATGGTACAGTAGTTCACTGGGTTAATTATTCTAACTGTTTATTCATGTTGCTAGGTCACCCCCCCAAAATGAGGTGAATTTTGTGGGAAGGGGGTAGTAGAGGGAGCGAGGGAAGTACAATGAATAAACATTCGAGCTTCTCTTATTTGAATATAAGAAGCAGAGTAATACAATCTCCTCTTGGTGTTAGCTCATAGACACAGCTTTACGTAGAAAGCCAATGCTTCGGTTTAGAAAATACCGTCAGCATAACAACAATGTAACGTCTCTGACGATATCACCAATTTGTGGTCACAATGATATTTTGGAAAACCGTGACCGTAAACCGACCTACATCTATAGGAAGTGTTAACCAGCACGAGATATAGGAATACAGTAGAATGAATACTATTTGATATAACACTCATTCTATATGTCAAGTCTAAAGCCTAACTTTCAAAAATGCTTGTGTAAGGCCTGACGAAAAGAAAAGGAACGAAAGATATTTGGTCAAGTGAATGGATGAGAGTATTATTAAGTATTATTTTTTTCTATTTTAAGGTTAAAGCTTGTACAGTATATAAATAAGAACTTGTTCATTGTATTAGCTGTTGATTAAAAAATCCAAAGGCTCTAGAGCACTCAGAGAGTTCTTTGTTCAATTTTCATTTCATCTTGTGAAGTTTGCTTCATTCTCATCTTTTTGTTTCCTTTTGATGTGGCTATTGAGTGGCTACTATTGGCTACTATACCGAGTGGCTACCGGGTGGCTACTATTGGCTACTATACCGAGTGGTTACTGAGTGGCTACTATTGGCTACTATACCAAGTGGCTACTGAGTGGCTACTATTGGCTACTATACCGAGTGGCTACCGGGTGGCTACTATTGGCTACTATACCGAGTGGTTACTGAGTGGCTACTATTGGCTACTATACCAAGTGGCTACTGAGTGGCTACTATTGGCTACTATACCAAGTGGCTACCGGGTGGCTACTAGCTCTCATCTCTTATTTGTATAATAACGTACTAACTTCTTCCATATGCACTAAATTCATTCAATGAAGCACAAATTAAAATTAGTTTCCTTTGTCCTAGCTGTGGCTAATATGGCAGCTCGCTGGTCCAAGATTAAACTGTTCAAACTTGTTGCGACTGTCTTGACCAGCAAATAAGTCAGTAGAATGCTTATGGACCTGTTCAGCTTTTAAAAACCCAATTGTTCTGTGGACCCTCACAGACACTCCTCCCCCCAAACACACACAGGCTTCTAGGGTTCTGTGGACCACAGGTTGAAGTAGATGGTGTGTATTCGCAACTCTCATGCTGAAGAAATGGTGGAATGCAACTACTGTACCTGTCCTTATGTGTAGAATACACTGTATGTATAGTATAGTACAGTATAGTATAGTACAGTATAGTACAGTGTAGTACAAGCCTGGCAGATAGTACACAGTGACACCACACTACAAAGTTAAAAAACACTATGATACTGTCCATGTATAGGTTGCACAGTCAGCCATTATGTATGCTATACAAAACACTACTGGAAAGTATATCTTCTATGGATAGCACCCTTATTGTAAAGTTAGGAGGTAGCTGGATCCATTTAACCTGCAATTTCATATTGTGGTCACTAACGTATTCACCTATGTCAGACAATGATAAGATTCTGTGCTCTAGGGGTAGGGGGTGATTTATCCTGAGTAGGTACCCATTAAACCAAAAAGTCATTCAAACTGTTTGAACCAAGAACATAACCAAACTCACATACTTATATAGGTTGATATCACCACAAAGGTACCACCCACCCCCCCTCCCCACCGCCTCTTACCATTCCTCCACCCTTCCTTCCCACAAGATATTATGTCACCCCATGAGAGAAAGAAACTATATTTTGCCAAGAAAACAAGTAACCATGAAGTTTTATCCTCGTCAAGCCTTGTCAAGGGCCGGCTCTCACAGAAAGGATTCTACACAACTTGTGAGTAAATCCATGTTTTTGTTAATGATTAGGTTTTGGTGTCAATTGATAAATTAGCACCATTCATCGTTAGGTATTAATAATTTGTTCGTGTGAATTAACAATCCATTTCTCTGAATTGGTCGTAAATTAATAATTTGTTTATTATTAATTTGTTATAATAAAAATTTGTTATAATTTTTTTTTATATATATTTTTTTTAAACAAATTTAAAAATTTGTTATTTTAAATTTAAAAATTTGTTATAATAAAAAATTATACATTTGTTTATTATAAATTAATAAATTAATAATAAAAAAGTGAATTGAATATTAAAGCACAGGTTGGTGTATGCAACATGCTTCAACACAATCATTTTTGCAATTGTTTTTATAACAGCTCAGGGATTATGGTAGATAATAATCTTTCTTTCTCCTTCTTTCTAGAGGTTGGTATTCGTAAAGGGGTGTTTCATGTTGTCCAGAGAGAAGGCGAAACCAGACAATTCCTAATTAACCAAACCATCTTGGAGTGGATAAAATGTCCATCACTGGTCGTGTATCGAGTATTACATGTAGTACTTTCATCAACGTCTCCTAACTAAACCATCCCGAGTGTGCTTTTTTTAGCTGGGATACTGGGTATGCATTACACAAAACTACTGGCGTGAATATTCATTAAGTACTGATATGCTATTCACAATGGGTGTTTAATAATGTTGCACAGACAAGCAGGAAGTATCCTGTCTAGCAATCCCAGAGTGTTCAAATTGTTCATTATTAATTGTCTACCAACTGGCAAAAAGGTGGCAAAATGTACTGGAGTACTGGTGTGGATATTCACAAGGGGTGTTAATCTTTTAAAGCTAGAATGTTACACAGGAAGTTTCCTGATTTACAATCCTAGAGTGGATTTATAGTCTTTCTGTTTTTTTTTTACTGGTAACGTACCAGCTGGGAAACTGGTTAGCATGATACAGAACTGAAATTAATATTCATAAAGAACTGATAAGAATATTCGCAAGTGTTGTTTAAGTTTGTACAGATAGAACATGATACAGTCTATAAACAATCCTGGATTGGATAAAGTGTCCTTTACTACCTTGTCCATACCTTAGCAAATCAATACCAGCCATATTTTCATGAACGACTTTCTTCTTTTCTCAGGTGACAGCAGTTGGAACGTGAGGAATCAACCAGTTCATTCTTGAGCTTGAATGATCGCTTCTCATCTTTGCTGATGCAGATGTGGAAAAAATGACTTATGACAGCAAATTTCCTAACCCTTAGTAGAGGTTGGTAGGTTGGGGTGTTGGGGGAGGGGGCTTGAGGGGGGGTGTAAGCTAGTTTATCTATGATCAGTAGTAAATACCTCAGTTTGTGCATAGTGGTTAGCATACATTCTTTGCAAAATATTCTTTTTTCAACAATTTTTGTTGATCGACCTGAGCAGATTTATTCCTGTTTGTGAGTATAGCTCTACTATTCAAGAACATTATAATAATTACTTCCCAGTGAAATCATCAAAACTCTGCTGGCACAGTGTATCTCAGTTTACATACCATTTACCAGCTTTAGTGTTTATTATTAATAAACAATTACAATTGTGGTTCTATAAAATGTAAGTTTGCTTTAACTAGGAATGCATTTACACAAAATTTGGTCAACATACTTGAACGTTGTGAACTCCCTAAAACCATCATGTGCTTTCTCAAGTTGATGCTATCAAATAATAAGCCTTGAAAACCCTCAAAATGTGTATATTATTGAGAATGTTACTAAAAATTGCTATTTGTTCCAAAATAAGGACATATTATAAAAATGTGATTACCTACATATGCACAACAGTTTTCCTTAACCAATTTACAAGATTACTAAAGGCATAGAACTTTCCATTCTCTTACAGATCTGTACCAACGGAACAAAAGTCCTTGTGGAAGGTGGCAGCAAAGATGAATTTGTTCCGAAACATGTCAAAAAGACGAAAGGGATGGAACTATGATGGGTGGCGTGATTTCAAAAGAACACAAGTAAAAAGGACCAAATAATATCCAAGGAGCCAAGAAACAATCTCTGCTTGAGGTAGGGTTACTTTAATTATTTAGGATTATCCCATTTTTGTAACAAAATAATAGATACCAATAAATAT
>KN882668.1:146896-163096 GCA_000934455.1 Apostichopus parvimensis
AACACCAGCAGAATGCACTTTATCTCATGGTAATCACCACCCAAGCAAAAGTTACAATAAACATAACACCAACTAAACACCAGCAGAATGCACTTTACCTGATTGTAAGCACCACCCAAGCAGAAGTAACAATAATCATAACACCGACTTAACACCAGCAGAATGCACTTTATCTCATGGTAATCACCACCCAAGCAGAAGTTACAATAAACATAACACCAACTAAACACCAGCAGAATGCACTTTACCTGGTTGTAAGCACCACCCAAGCAGAAGTTACGACAAACAGAACACCGACTTAACACCAGCAGAATGCACTTTACCTCATGGTAATCACCACCCAAGCAGAAGTTACAATAAACATAACACCAACTAAACACCAGCAGAATGCACTTTACCTCATTGTAAGCACCACCCAAGCAGAAGTTACAACAAACAGAACACCGACTAAACACCAGCAGAATGCACTTTACCTCATGGTAATCACCACCCTAGCAGAAGTTACAATAATCATAACACCGACTTAACACCAGCAGAATGCACTTTACCTGATTGTAAGCTCCACCCTAGCAGAAGTTACGATAATCATAACACCAACTAAACACCAGCAGAATGCACTTTTCCTCATTGTAAGCACCACCCAAGCAGAAGTTACGACAAACAGAACACCGACTAAACACCAGCAGAATGCACTTTACCTCATTGTAAGAAACACCCAAGCAGAAGTTACAATAAACATAACACGGACTAAACACCAGCACAATGCACTTTACCTCATTGTAAGCTCCACCCTAGCAGAAGTTACAATAATCATAACACCGACTAAACACCAGCAGAATGCACTTTACCTCATTGTAAGCTCCACCCTAGCAGAAGTTACAATAATCATAACACCAACTAAACACCAGCAGAATGCACTTTTCCTCATTGTAAGCACCACCCAAGCAGAAGTAACGTCAAACAGAGCACCGACTAAACACCAGCAGAATGCACTTTACCTCATTGTAAGCACCACTCAAACAGAAGTTACAATAAACATAACACCAACTAAACACCAGCAATATGCACTTTACCTCATTTAAGCACCACCCAAGCAGAAGTTACAATAAACATAACACCGACTTAACACCAGCAGAATGCACTTTACCTGATTTAAGCACCACCCAAGCAGAAGTTACAATAAACATAACACCAACTAAACACCAGCAGAATGCACTTTACCTCATTGTAAGCACCACCCAAGCAGAAGTAACAATAATCATAACACCAACTAAACACCAGCAGAATGCACTTTACCTCATTGTAAGCTCCACCCAAGCAGAAGTTACAATAAACAGAACACCAACTAAACACCAGCAATATGCACTTTACCTCATAGTTAGCACCACCCAAGCAGAAGTTACAATTAATATAACACCGACTAAACACCAGCAGAATGCGCTTTACCTTATTAAATGCACCACCAAGCAGAAGTTACAATAATCATAACACCGACTAAACATCAGCAGAATGCACTTTACCTCATTGTCAGCACCACCCAAGCAGAAGTTACAATAAACATAACACCGACTAAACACCAGCAGAATGCACTTTACCTCATTGTCAGCACCACCCAAGCAGAAGTTACAATAATCATAACACCGACTAAACACCAGCAGAATGCACTTTACCTCATTTTCAGCTCCATCTGCAGCTACCGCAGCGATGAGTGAGGCATTCTCAGCGCCCTCTATGGCAAGTACGATATCTGAATATGATCTTGCCGCCCGCAGGGCATTGTCTGCTATGTGTTTGGTTGGTTGTAGAAGACTGCAAGGAGTGGAAAAGAGAAATGCATGTATTAAAGTTGAAGTCAGAGAAAAAACATGGACTTTGAAATGGACTTTGAAGAAATCAACAGACAGACTGAAGAGAAAAGAAAGAGTATCAAAGTGTTTAGTACACCATTACCGACTAGTACATAGTTACCTACTTTCAACACCGTTACCGACTAGTACACAGTTACCTACTTTCATTAGTTACCGACTTGTACACAGTTACCTACTTACAACACTGTTACTGACTAGTACACAGTTACAGAACACCATTACCTACTAGTACACAGTTACCTACTTTCAACACCGTTACCGACTAGTACACAGTTACCTACTTACAACACTGTTACCTACAAGTACACAGTTACAGTACACCGTTACCGACTTGTACACAGTTACCTACTTACAACACCATTACTGACTAGTACACAGTTACCTACTTTCAACACTGTTACCGACTAGTACACAGTTACCGACTAGTACACAGTAACCTACTTTCAGTTTAGTACAGTTACTTCAGCCCCAATTGTTATATGCAAATTAGGCTGTATTATATGAATTCACAGCTATCAGAGTGTGATTGATCTAAGGTAAATGTCGATGTTGTCTTGAAAAGCAGTGTAGCCCCTTCTGAAGATTTTCAACACTCGCTGTGAAATCGATGCAAAGAAGTGAATAAACTACTTAATGATATCAACCACAGATAATGAGCGTCAGCTCCCTGTAGCAACCTGTGGCGTGTTAGCTCAGTGGTTAACGGCGGTGCCTTTCAATCATAAGACTTCTTTATGATATCAACCACACAAGAGTGTTAGCTCAGTGGTTAACGCCAGTGCATTTCAATCATAAGGTCCCGAGTTCCAGTCACTCCAAGATTAATGTATGGTGTCCAGTTACAGAGTTGTTGACAATTGACAATTCATCATCATGGACGTTAAATATGAATCTAAGAGACCGACTTCGGTCGGCTTGCGGCTTGATAAGCCCATGATGGCTTCTTCCCGAGTTCCTGCTTGCAGGAGGATCTAAATACATACACACATACATACATTTATAAGGACAAGACACATAATGTTGTACACTAAACCAATGGCTTTTAGGGTTAAATGTTCACATGCAAGAAGGACAGGTTACCTTTCTAGTGATAATGAGAGGTTCCATAATCTATGGGAGTGTTCTACTGCTTGATTCACGAGTCCCGATAGTGCCAACCCTGATTCAATCAGGGTTATTGAGGCGTTGAGAAGTGGATTCAGCTGTCTCGATAAATTTTTCTGTTCCGTCACAAATTCCTGCAGGGAGGGGGGGAACAATGAAACCTTTGTCACAATACTGTAAGGGTTAACATCACTAGTAATGAGAGTCTCCAATTCCCAATAATTTAATACTCCTATCGATTTACTCTCCTTCTTCTTCACAACTCATCTTGAAGACTGATGCATTAATGGTGTGGTTTCACCAACCTACACAATTCTTTTTTACACATATTCAAAGATTTTGGAAACTGTTTAAAATTATTATTCACTTCATAAAATTTGAACTCTTGAGGCCATTTGCAAAATGGAAACATTTTACCTGAAAAGATTGGTTTGCAAGACTGATATAGACCCTGGAAGAGTTAGTAAGCTCTCCTGCAGATTCAAGCATCTTTTTTATCTTCTTCACAATGGATTCGGTTCTTCTTGAATACTTCTGTGAATTAGAAATTATCAAATTATCAGTATTTCCCTTATTATTTGTACTGAATAAAATGAACATGAAACTTTAAAACATCCTATCATATCAAGGATATTGTAGAAGTCATGAAAAAAAAAGGGGGTAAACAAACTATATTTTGCTGCAAAATTAGTTTTAATAAACTTGTCCGACTAACATCTCTGCCACAAACAGGTAAGTTGCAGGTGTATTGCTTGCATGAAGACTATTAAATGTATAAATCCTGGTAGAACATTATCGAACTGTATTCAAGAACAGCATACATCAATTGGTCACCCTCCCTCACTCCCACACCCCCTTCCCCCCACCCCAGATAACACATGATAACATTAACGTAGGGTAAGGGTGGGAAGTGTGCTACACTGAATGGGAGCACTCTGTTATATTTCATTCGTAACCGTCCTCTACAATCGACGATTCGATCACCTTGAGAGTTTTCAGAGACGTGGCAGAATCGTTGTTTAGCGATGAGGCTGCTCGTATCTTCGTCCCCGACGCGTCGCTCATATTCAACAGCGCCCTCACGTCGTCCCTCAAATCAGCCAGGCCTTGAGAGACGTTTACGATGGCGTCTCTTAGCTCTGTGAGACTGAGAGCTGATGAGGATGACAGTTCCAATGTTGCCACAGACAACCTGAGGGAGAAATGACAATACGTAATCTCCGAGGCGAGAGAATGTCAAAATAACACGTTTTCTCTTCAATTTTGATCGAGCTATCTTATTGATATCCTCTGCAAATATCTCTCTACAAATGTAAACATTGAATTTATTCCCCCCGTAAGAAGAAAATCGAGCAGATGATAAGAGATATGGTTGGCAATAATTTTAAAATGCCATAAAAAGGCTTAAAGCATAATATGTACAATATATAATAAAGAGGAAAAATTAAATCTTCCTTACCTATGTTCTTGGATTGTGTTGTTTGTGACATTTTGAAAATCCCTATCTTTGATTTCAGATAAAACTTCTCCCGCTCGTCGGAGTAACTCGTCGTTGGTTGCCATGGGCACCTTGACTTGAGTGTGCATTTTCCTTTGCAGTTCGTCGTAGCTATCTGTAGACAACGAGAAGGCAAAACTGTCAGTGTGACCCAAGAGATATCAAGAGACGTTTTTAAAGTTTACGAAATATTTCATGACATAGAATTTTATCTTTGAAGAAGAACAGTGATACTTTAGTTACTAAGAGTGGTCGTATTTAATGGGGTTAAGGTTGCACTTTTTAATTAATTTATTTATTTATTTATTTTTATACATTTATATTTTTTTATAAAATATTATTATTTTTTTTTATATATAAATGTTTTTTGTGTATTCCTGTGAGGGTGTTTCCTAAGGATGGGCTTTTCATGGGGCCATGTGCCCTTATTGGCCCCTGAGCTATAATACATGGATTCAAAATGCTATTGCTGTCTGTTATAATTAGAAGTGGTTTATGTAACCTTGGAAAACATATCAAACTTTATGAAAGGATGTTATTTACTGTCAAGTTATTACTTCAGCCTCTGAAGAAGATCCTGCTAGGATCGAAACGTCAGGCCCACTTTGCTTTTACACTTTCTCTTACACAGGCTCTTTGGTGGATAAGCAGTTTGCTAACAGTTTTTGTTTTATTTTGATTTTAAGTTATTACCAAGTAACTTTACAAATATTATACATACTGAATGCAATTAGGAAAAGATACCTATTTGCATAACAATGACAGCTTGGTGTGATGTCACTGTGTGACATCACAAACGATGTTCTTTCCCCTATGAAACGATTCAAGTCTATACTCTTTTTATTTAATTTTTTCCTTTTTATTTCAGGGATTGAAAAAGCTTTGAAGACTGGAGTTGGACCAATACTTTATTTACAGCATTTATAAAGTCTGTATTGTTTAAAGTCTTTATTGTATAAAATCTTTATTGTATAAAAACCTTAATATCTTGAAAGAAAAATAAATGTGAAGATTACAATGGTTTCTGCTTCTTACTATTCAAATTCATCATCAAGTTGGTTATATTTCTTTGTAACTTCAAGCTTCTCTGAAAGTTCAAATGGGTGGAGTTGACACTGGCCTTTGACCGGGATCCCAAATCTTCCATCTGCAAGGTAAGAAAATGATGAAAAGTATCTGTAAAAATCTAACAAATATTACACAGAAAATTTGACTGACTTTTCCAAAAAAAATTCTTTTGTTCTGGAATAATACTTAAAAACTATCATACATCATTAGGAATCAATGAAACGAAAATCACTCTTCTGCAAAAATGGGCAAAATTGCAATTTTAAAATAACCCTGAAAAATGGACCCAATTTACTTTTTGAGGAATTGAACAATTTTTATCCACCAAAGGGTTTCATTCTTTCCTACAAATTGATAAGATGATTGTTGTTGTTGCTAGTTTCTCTCCATACATGCCTAAAGAACGGCTGTTTCTCACCTGTGCAAGTAACTTCACTCCGTCTAGTTTTCGTTTATCCAATTCCCTTGCAGACGATTTAATTAGAGGTTTTACGACCAACAGATCCTCTTGGAACAGACTGATCGCAGACTGAAAAGATAATGTTCGTCAAATGTATTAAAATTCTGCTAATTACATACAAAATGACAAATTATGCATAATTCCATATCTTACATGTCAATCTTTTTTGAAAGTGTCCTTACCTAAACTAACAATTTATGGTTCATTGTGTTTTAAAGCTCTGTTTGGACAGTGGGCCTGACGGTTCGATCCTAGCAGGATCTTCTTCAGAGGGCTAAATGACAATCCACTTGTCATTCAGCCCTCTGAAGAAGATCCTGCTAGGATTGAAACATCAGGCCCACTTACTTTAACAAATTCTCTTACACAGGCTCTTTAGTGTTTAAGCAGTTTGCTAACAGGTTTTGTTTTATTTTTATTCTGTTTGAACAGTCACGCAACAAATCTAAAAGAGGCATGTTGTCATCGTTTATTCTCTTCATTAAAGATGGTACATTGTTAAATGCAACCGCATTCTTATCAGTAACTTACGGTAACGACTGCAGTCTGATTTTCCAGTCCGTAGTATATGGACCAGGGTATCGTCACAAACAGCGAAGCATTGAAAGAGACGTTAAAGGAGCCTTCCATCTTGTTTAATTCCTCGAGTAAAGTACCGCCGCAGGCATCTTCCATGCAAGCTGTGGAATCCATTAATTATTATATTAGTTATATTTGTTTCAATGCTAGTTACATATTATGGAACTACGTTACAGTTGCTGCAAGAAGATATTCTTATGATTTATCCACAAACTCCACCTCTGACAACTCTGAAGTTTAACTTGTGTGCAAAGGAAAAAAAATGTTTTCAAGTTTAAGCTTGTTTTTTGGACACCAGTGCAAGTAGACTAATGAAATGGGTCACTGCATATAAAAAGGGAAAAGCATAAACTCTGTTACAATTGACAGGCTTAATACATAAAATAATATAATTTCAAAAATTGCATTCAACGACTTCTTTAGATGTAAGCTTGGGTGAATTTTCTCACTAGCCAATTTAACAGTGTTCATTTATTAATACCCGCAAGAAGCTCAAATTTCATGTTAAATTGTAAGGCTAAGACAAAGAGTTTTGAATGGAAAAACATCAAATTATCCTATACCATCTCTATGCACTGATTGGACCTGCTCAGAGAAAACATTCCACAAATTTGTCTAGAATGCACTAAAACCTTTCACAAATTTGTCTAGAATGCACTATTATGGTTTTTGGTTTGATTGTAAAAATTCAATTCATCAGTGAAAAGACAAAAGAAAACCTTTGCAAAATAATTTTTCTTTGGTCTTGAGATACTCACTTATGCAGCCATCTCCATCCAGAGTAAATCCCACTGGACATTCATTGCACTTGTTCCCGCTCACACCTTCTTTACAATGGCACAGTCCATTTGATTTATTGCACAATGGGGAGACTGCACCAGCGGCATTACATTCACAAGGTTGGCATGAACCATTCAACATCAAGGGGTCACCAAAATATCCATCTTCACAACTGTGAAATTAAAATGACATTGATAGAGAGAAAAAGTGCCATTGCATCATATTATACCCATTGGGGAAAAGGGGTACAATATTGCCTTCAATAATAGAGCTGTTTACAAAGCAAGAGCCACCCTCTTCCAGCACCAGCCTCCCGCCCCTCCCCCCACCCCCCAAATAATAATGGTAACACTTTTTGTAAGATTGTTTTTCTAACTAATGTTTAAGACACTATGCCACTGGATCCATCTATAACAACAATCAAATTTAGTTTGGCTTAAGAATCTGCAAAAACTTTAAAGGGAGTGTAACATGAACCAAAAGTTTGTTCAAACCAACAGAATGCTTTAAACCTTAACATCACAAGTTTAGGAGGATTATTTTGTTAGTTTTGGATTATTGTTTCCATGACAATCGTAACTTTGGGAGAAAATTCGTCATGGCGATAGAGGCTGACTAAGACAGTTCCATCAGTGAATATCAGTACCATAAAGAAAAACTTGTTTTTATTTCCAACTTTTTTTTTCTAAAACATATTCAGAGCTGCTTTTACCTCACAGGGACGTCTACAAATAATTGTACTCTTTCTCTTCTAAAGTTTGTCATTCAAAATATCTTACCTCTCACAGAATCTTCCAACATGTCCTTCCAGACAAGCAGTACAATTGTGTCTTCCATCCGTCAACAAGTTACAGGTTGGACTGAAACTGAAGAAGAATAACAGCATTCAGCAAGAAAGAAAGATTGATTCTTAGGACAACCACGAGCTAGCTACTGAATGTGGACTTATCGACAGCAGAATGGGTTTCTGGTATACAGTGACTAATTATGCAACTTTGTGCCACATGAACTGCCTATATTAAACTACCAACTAGCTTCTGTAATGTTAAACATGAATCCATTTCTCTGTCAGTTGCCCGCCCCCTCATGTTCTGAAAAAAAAAAAAAAATCTATCGATACCTATCAATTTATATAAAGATTAGAGGTCAATTCTCTGCAATAGAGTTGGACAAAAAGTCCTGGTCCAAGGGCCGGCCATATTACAGATTGCAAAAACAGTTGCGACCCACACAGTTATCTTCATTACTGACCGCCACAAACATGTGGGTTGGCCGTTGACTTTCACATGCCTGCAGTATTGCATTTGATTGCCATTTTTTCTTTTTTCTTTTCAGGTCTTTCCGTTGATGTAATGAATCAAGATATTTTTTGTTTGTCAATGATTTACTTGTTTTGTGGCTGTGTAAGAGGGCAGGCACATTTCTTGCAATCTTCTGACGTTCCCTGGGTAGCATCGCCATAGTAACCGGGTGCACATATTTCACATTGTAAACCAGCCGTGTTATCTTGGCAATCCTGTGATAATGGGAAGAAAATATCTTCTCGTTTAATAAATGGGGACATGAATCATCGTAGACAGAGGGCATTTTATATTAAAATACATTCATGCATTTTTGTGTTTCGTATACCATTTCTGTGTTAACCCTTGCATTTTCTGTCCCATCCCTTCCAATTATGTGTGTTCACTACCATTTCTGTGTCATCCCATCTATTTCTGTGTTATCTCTTTTATTTCTGTGTCACTCTTTGCATTTCTGTTATATCCCTATAATTTCTGTGTGATCCCTTCCATTTCTGTGCCCCCTGTTGCAATTCAGTGATATCTCTGTCATTTCTGTGTTATCCGTTGCATTCCTGTGATGTCCCTTTTATGTCTGTGTTATCCCTTCCATGACTGTGTTATCCCTTCCATGTCTGTGTTATCAATTGAATTTCTGTGTCACTCATTGCATTTCTGTGATATCTCTGTCATTTCTGTGTTATCCCTTCCATTTCTGTGATATCCCTTCCATGTGTGTTATCTCTTAAATTCTGTGTCACTCATTGCATTTCTGTGATATCCCTGTCATTTCGGTGATATCCCTGTCATTTCTGTATGTTATCCCTTCCACTTCTGTGATATCCCTGTCTTTTCTGTGTTTTCCCTTCCATTTCTGCATTTAATACAATTCGCCTAAACAAACGATTCTACGTTTACAAGGAGCCACAGAGAGAACATTTCCCTTACAACACAAGCACCAGATCCATCCTGACAGCTAGTAGCATGTTGGTTGCACTTGCATGGACGACAGGTACCCAGGTACGGTCCTTCAGATACCCTCACGTAACCCTCAGAACATTTCTGGAAACAAACAAAAAAGACCAATTCAAATGCCATTAGCAAAACTGATGATTTTCTAGATATATAGGCAATTCAAAGTCAGTAGTAAACACCATCTATTACACTTTGCCAGTGGTGTAATCCAGATGGACAACCTATCAATCCATCCAAGTCTTCTCGGACAGGAAAATTGCCAAAAGTCAGAAACGGGACATCTTTACAGATTCTTTACCTAATAGGAATTGGTATATTGTTGCTCAGATGTTGAGATACATTGATGAAATATGTTGTGTCGGTCCTGGGACAACCTAACAAACTTATAGGAAACTTCATTGACAACACTAACGCAATCGGTCCTTCTAAATGGTTAACTTAATGTATTGTGATTTATTATCAAGAAAGTGTTCTCCAAGAAACCTTGGTAGATGTTACATAACACATACCATACCATTCAAATTAAGGTATGCATAAATTAACATATATCTAACTATATCGTAAACAGATTATTTGGTGGCGCTAAGTAACTATCCAACAAAATACACAATTGTTCCAATTTTAGACCAAGTTATGCATACTAAGAGCACCATATATAGGCAATCTGTTTACTGGTTAGTAAGGAGGCTTGGGAGTCCAGAGACAAAAAAATTTGGGGTTCTTCTTACTAAAAACTGTACATGATCATGGTACACAGAAAAATCGAAGTTGCCTTGAAATGGCCAAAAATGCGTCATCTATCCAGGGAGGGATGAAAACTTTTATCCTGTGAAAACGTCTTAAAAATCTTCAGAGACAACATTGTTTGACAATTTTTATGGAGTATGCTAACCCCATATCCAAAAATAGTGAGGCGGGTGAATTGTTTTAAAGATGAGCGATTTTCTTAGTTTCAGCTGATTACAATTAGAGAAAGATTAAATAGGAAATACTTTAAAAATAAGTCTACAGCAAAGCTTCTTTACAACTCTACTATAATTTCTGTATCCCTCTAAACCAGTGCCCCTCTCTACCACCCGTTCCTATCCCTTCATACCCCCATATTTATCCTTTCATCCCCCCCCCCCCTTCTTAATCCATATGATGACATCATGCAATCAATTGCAACTAACCAGTGGACAAACATTGATGAAAAAATTATTGGAAAAAAAGACAAACCCTTCAAGTGAAATCAAATGTTTCCTCATCACCACACAATTTAATTAAGATTTCTTTTTCCTTGTTTCTTCTCTTGCATTGAGGGGAAAGGGTGGAAGGGGGAATTAAAAGATCAGAGATCCCTATCATGATGAGGTTACCTCACAGGAAGTTCCTGCGTATCCCCGTGGGCATCTGCACTGCTCTACTGCGTAGGCCTGCGCGTTATCGTTCGAAGGGCTTCCCCGAGATCCAACGTCCACGCTAACTTTGGATAGTCTGAATAATAACGAATCGAAATAAGAGCGATATGAAAGCACGACAGGGCAAATAAATATACCATGTTTAATAATGCTATGGACATCATTTTATAGCATGTAAACATTTTGTCTAGAAGTCCAATAACTATATCTAAAAATATAATCTTCCCCTGGATTACAGCTAAGACTGATAAAAATATTACTTTTATTTCCTTCCTGAGGTTCCTTTTACTTAATAAACCTATATCCTCACTTCTGTTTGGAATGTGGATCAATGGGATGGGGAAACTGTACTACAGATTCCGGGATGCTGTCGTTCATTCTTTGGTGTGTAGACTACTTCTCTCCGTCTGGTTGCGACTGAAGGGTCGAATCTATTGTATATTTTATGAGCACAGCGTTTCATTTCATGTGACGAAAGAAGGAATGAAAATATAGCACATTTATAACAAGTGTGAATTAGATTAGAGGGAGTAAATATTTATTATTATACAGGCTGAACAAATGAATAATACCATATATATTTTGATGTGGCATTTAAAAGTGGGTGACAAGAGATGCCATAAATAGCCAAATTTCTGAGACTGTTCACTTACGGTTATTTGCTTCATCTTAATATTATGGGTTTCATCTCTTTCACACGAGAGACTTTGACACCATAAAAACTTTAGCTTTAACCACTTACCCACAAGGCAACACTCTGCGGACACACAGCATACATTGAACCTATTATATATTATTATTTTATTCTGACATACTCACATTGTAGTTCCGACATTCTGAACTACGTTTGCCCTGACGAGGACTGTCTTCAGTTGAGCAAGAACCATCATGAAGTCTGCTCTCGTTGGGTTGGAGTTTGTTCCACGGAAGACAAAATTTTGCTACAGAAAAGTACAAAATGGACAGGATCGTAGCAATAATGCAGAATAAAACTTCATTAAAAAGTCTGAGGTTCATAAGATGTAAAGAAATGTTCAGGATAATTTAAAAAAAAAAATGATGATAAATATTCATTAATATTCATAAATATCCATAACTAAAATTGAACACACGCTTATATTACATGTTTTGAAAATGGTTCTACATTTGAACATTCGACCACTAATGAAACGTTAAAGTCCATCCTTAGCAACAAAACTGTGTCCACTGTCTGGAATAAAGTTAGACAACATGAAAGATAGCAATACTATCCTTAAAAGCAAACCACACTCTCATTGGTAATGTGGTTATTATTATTATTATTATTATTAGTGGTTTAATAGTCGATCTTGCTTTCGTCTTCTTGGCCAGTATGCTTTCTTCCTTTTTCCTTTAATGCTTGTAAAAGCTCTGCCTGTTCAGTACAACTTCACCTCATTGTAATTTATATAGATATCACTACATTATTTATATTGTGGAAACATACTCAAATCTAAAAAAAAAAAAAAATGACCAAAAAATCCCCCATCCTATTAAGGTCTCTCTTTAATGCTACTTATTATTGACCACTCTAACTTAAACAATGAGAAGAAAGGTATGAAACATGTAATGTTTATTAACAGTCTTAGAAAACTTTATTAAAATGTTAAGACTTGGGAAAGATATACTGACTTCTAATTCTCTAGAAAGATGTAAGGGATTACAACCAGATAGAAAGACAATTCCAGATAAGAAATGACGATTGATCTCTAAATTCTGATGTTACTTTACCTCCAGTAATTCCACTTTAAACATAAGAGTAGTTTCTCCTCTTCCTTTCATAACCATGGTACCATCCAATACCAGCTCAGAGCCAACTAGGACGAGATAAGGGGCAGATGAAGATGGAGCAAGATTGCTATTGAGAAAGTCTGCCAGAAGAACCCTGTACCTCAAGCTACCTCCATATGATGTGATCTGTCAATGTAGATATTAACAGTGTGGAGGTAAATGAGGTAGCATGACACCAATTACCATCAAGACCACTCCGCTTCACGGTTATAACACATTGCCGGTAAAATTGAGCTATACTGTGTAGCAGTGGGTTTAATATGTTCTGTATTCAAGAGCAGAGGGATGTAAGTGATATTGAAAATGTTAATGTTAATGACAACTATTCATACTGTCAGTGCAAGTGTTTCAAAGCACATGTGCTGACCGTATGGATATCCTGTTCCTATAAGATAAAGACATCACAACAACTCATACTGTAAGTACAAGTGTTTCAAAGTGTATTATAATACAGGGATGAGCCTGGGGTAAAAAATAGGAACCAAAAATCACGGAATTTTGGCAAAATTTGCGGTATAGGCTCCAGTTTGCTTATGCTTCAGTGTGTTAGGATAAAAGTTTTTGTCCCCGAGGTAGATAAGAAATCACGGATATTCCGCGAATTCGCGGAAAAAGCTCATGCCTGATAATAGGACTTCGCAAAGTGTTATTATCATTGTCCCAATAGGGTTGACAGAGAGAGGTGAACAATTAGCATACATTGAATATTATTAAATGTCAATGTTACAGTAGGTATTCATTAGGCATGGCGTGTATATTCAACAAATCTGTGATGAAACCTTAGAAAGAAATTCTTTTAACTTATCCATACACGTGTGACTACCACCTCATCGCATGTGTTAATCTCATCATCTCATTTAAACAAAGGCAATTTTTCCACTTTTAATCTCTATTCTATTCTGGTAACATGGAGCTAAAAAATACCCTAATGAGGTTTATAATTAACGAAAGTGTTCTTTTGTTCCCCGTCAGATAAAATGAGAGGAAGAAGTCTGACTTGGTGGTATGATGACCTCACAAATATAACCCAGCTGCTTGCGGGCAGATCTTTCTGGTGTACAAACAGAAATACAGACAAACAGACATACCGACAAACATTAACTTGTCCCTCTTTTCAGTTTAATGAAAGCTCATGTGAACAGTTGTTCAAAAGCATTGGGAGTCAAAGATACTTTGTTTATAATATTTGGTTGGTGTGTGGGTGGATATAGGTGTTACTGTTTTCTTTTATTGTTTTTTCTATTTACTTATGGGAGCGCTCTACTAGACAAGCCCTCTGGGTTTTTTGGAGTGCTTCCTTTCACAATTTTCCCTGTTGTTGATATGTTTTGTCACTTAGTTAACTTCTCTGTATTTATAATGTGAAGAAACAAATAAATGAAATGAAATAAGACTTGACACTGACCTTTGACCCCAGGAATGAGGGAGGTAACGACCAATAAATATCCCATGTGCCGAGCAGTGACGCAACGTGAGACAGGTTGGTCCTAACATCGAAGTTAGACCCTACGATCCCATCTTGAGTCGTCATTGTCTCGTTCAAATCGCTGAGGTAGATTTGCGAGACAGAATAGGTGTCCAGTTTTAGCTGCAGAGAAAACCGTTTTGCGTAATGTTAAAATAGACGGATTTGGATCACAGTGTTGATCTGGGATGTCAAAGTGGTAGACGTTCTTCAAAAGCTTTGCTGCCCCCTTATTATAAATACGGGTTGATTTATTCTTGAAATATGCTACATTCGGAATGTTTGTTCAACTTTGTCAGTGTTCTGTGCATTGAATTTCTTGAAAATTGCAACTTCTTTGATGTAAACATTTGTTATTTTCCTCAGTGAAGAAATGATTTGTACATTTGAAGAAAAACAGACACAACTCATCTGCTATGATGCTATCGCTAATATTTAAGTCATATAAAATTCCTGTCGATCGAGATAAGATTGCTTCCTACAAATCCTGACCAAAACAAGGTTAATGGGCCAGTAAAAGTTTTAAATTAAATTCAACCCTCAACATTTAAACGCCCTGGGCACTTTTTAAATATATCAGTATTAATCACATGTAAACTCATATTTCAAAATGTTAATACCTTTTTACTTCTACCGCAATATTTGAAACAAAAGTTGACTGGACAAGCTAAAGTATTTTTTATTGCTATAGAATATTTCAGAAAAACTGGAATTTAATAAAAAAAATCAAATGACAGAGCTTCTTCCAGTGAGAAAATGTTGACCTAGGACAAAACTTTTGTTGTAACGAAAAAATATTGCCTGTTATAGTTTGTAAAATGTCTCTTACAACCTGTGGGTAGTTCAAAGGGTGAGTTGATTTGATCCTTTCTAACTTTGCTCCTTGCCCAAACTTCTAACCTAATAACAGACATGAATAACTCTCTGCGTAGTTTGTTAATGATGACAATGATTAAAAGATGCAATGAGCAGAGAGGTGGACATGTCTCATACCTTTGTATATACATAATTAGCTTGGTCACAGTCACTGGTTACTCCGAAACAAAAACAGCTCGTACATCCCAGGAGCAATTGACTCTCGAGTCCAAAGAATCCTGGTTTACATTTATTGCATCTCGAACCACGGACATTTTTCTGTGAAAGATATTGACAAAGAAATTTGGTGTAAACTTTTCGATTATTGCAGTAATGACTTTCAATCTGATACAGGGAGAAGAGCCCTACCCTTCAATTTTATATCTTTGTTCCAGAGGCAGTGTTGTAGCAAAACAAGAGGGCAAAGTGCCGGAAAATAACAACAGAGGTAATACAAAGAAAAGGAGACGCAGGTAGAGTCATGGCAACGACGGTACAAAAATGTAGGTTCTTGCAGGAGGGTGTGAATACGACTAGGAAAAGAAAGAACCTTAAAAATGAAAATAAGTTTAAATAAAGAAAAGATAAAAAAACAATTAAACAATGAAGACAAAAAACACATGAGATACCCCTGAAAACCTATATATGGTAATAATTTGTAAAGGTGAAACAAAGGATATATCACCTGCAGGAAAATTGATATGACTATTGAAGCAAACAAAAGGAAAATTCCTGCACAGTGAAAGAGTATGCCAGTGACAATGAGGAATTTATTAAACAAAACAATGGTGGTAGTAAAACAATAGCCAGGAAGCTGCTATCACAGTGAGAGAGTATGCAAATGACAATGAAGAATTAATGATAAACAATGGTGGCAGTAAAACAATAGCCAGGAATCTGCTATCACAGTGAGAGAGTACACCAATGACAATGAGGAATTTATAAAACAAAACAATGGTGGTAATAAAACAATAGCCATGAAACTGCTATCACAGTGAGAGAGTATGCAAATAACAATGAAGAATTAATGATAAACAATGGTGGCAGTAAAACAATAGC
>KN882668.1:163146-183671 GCA_000934455.1 Apostichopus parvimensis
TAAAACAATAGCCATGAAACTGCTATCACAGTGAGAGAGTATGCAAATAACAATGAAGAATTAATGATAAACAATGGTGGCAGTAAAACAATAGCCATGAAACTGTTATCACAGTGAGAGAGTATGCCAATGACAATGAAGAATTTATAAAACAAAAAACAATGGTGGTAGTAAAACAATAACCAGGTAGCACGTACCTTACAGAAACACTGTCCTTCAGTTGAACACTTGCATCTCTTACCCCTACAGGTGGACGGATCTGTTCCGAGGGCGCTGCATTTGCAAGTTTGGCAATCTGGGAATCCTACATAGCCACTGGGGCACTGATCACACAACTGTCCAACATACGGCTTACGACATCTGGAAAAATGGAAAACAAGCAATTTCCTCTCTTAGTGCCAAACGTTTCTCAGACAATGAAATTAATCTCATTTTTTTATACATAGTATCTCTACCTGGTAAGAAATTATCACCGTATTGAAGTCTCAATTAAACAGGACACCTGTGGATGGCTTCTTTATGATAATCATCATACCATTCTCCAGCCAGGACTCAAACCCTCGATCCACAAAACATGACCCCCATCCCCCCCCCCCCCAACCAATTTTAGATTTCATAGTTGCAATCGCTAGTGTCTTGACCAGTTCGGCTTTATGCCAAACTGAAGTAAAAAATCCTAAATATTTAACTATCTACTAGACCATAAATAATTATAACACTACAGTTAATTAACAGGAGACTAGTTACTCCAGAAACAATTAAAAATTACCTGCATTGTCCAGTCTCTTTGTTGCACTGTGACTTAACGGATCCGACTGCACTGCAATTACAAGGCTGCATGATGAGAAATAGATTCAGGTGTGAAAAAATGAGAAAGCTCAAAGAAAGTAAATATTTTGTAAATAACTTCCAAGCAGAGTGAGATGGAACTATGCTCTTGACACATTGTGATAATAATCTTCAAATATTGCGGTATCCTAGCAACAACTCCGGTAAACCCTATTTGATTTGCAGAGAATTGGAGTAAAGTTACTATTAACTGCTCCATAACATATTGGGCATTTGATGAAGTTTTTTGACTTGTGGTGATTGGATGATTTGGTTTACAAAGTGGAATAAGATATAAGAAGAAATAAACAATATTTGAGAAGAAAATAGTAATATATTTGCTTAAATGGCACTCTCATATAAAGTACTAACTGAGAGAATTAAAATGACTCTTGACATGACAATAGAACAGCAAAAAAATAGAATATGTTTTATTTATCACTGATTGTTTAAGCATATCCCCATTTTCACCTCATTTCAAAACAGTTTGATCTGTTATTAAAATACACAAGTTAACTTTTGACAACACTTAAAAGTTCTGCTTCAAAAATGGCCAATTTTTTTAAAATTTCTTAAAATCAGGCAATTTACCACCATTTTACGCCAATGAAAATTTGTTTTCACTACAGTTGTTCCAAAACATGCAAAGGCTCAATAGCTTGTATTATGTTCAAATTCAATGGAGTGCTACATGACGATGCATTATTTTTTTTTGTTTTGTTCTGTTTCTAGATTCTTCTGTTACCTTCATCAAAGTCCAGCACTTGAGTTAAATATGACAGATGGTGCCAAAGAAAGGAAACCTAACTGTGCAACGTATAGTAGCTTTATCTATGTCTTTGCATCTCACTTGTGATAAGGATTTTCATGAAATTCATTCAAAAGTGAGACACCCCAACGCTACAAGAATGTTATCAAATTCCAACGATACTAAATTGCTTTTGGGAAAACAATTCCGTAGGTTTCCCAAAAACTTAAAAAAAAAAGGTAAAATGCTCCATTAACCTTAACAAACCTTAAAAAAGACAAACCTTACAACACTTTACCCTCCCCCTACCCGCCCCTCCTGTATAAAGAGTTTCCACTTACCATACACCCCTGCAAGAGGTGAGATGTCCATGTGTTTGAGGGGCAATCCTTACAAGCAGGTCCAATGGTGTTTGGGGGGCAGACACATTGTCCTGTACTAGGTTCACAAAGACCTCTGTCACACTCACACGCTTCAAAAGAAACACACACAGATTAAACAAATCAAACTTGGGTATAAAAATATTAGGCTCAGGTACTAATCAAGCTCATTTCAAATCATTTTGTCTGAAATTTGATAAAGAGAACTTAGGAACCCTGCATTAAAACACATATCCTGTGAATCATGTTAAATGTATCGAGTGTTACCAACAACAAGCAGCTGTTAAATTTACCCCTCAAAACCAATTCGATAATATTATCAATTAAAACTCTACAATGATCACAAAGACTTGATCAAGGACAAACATGAAGTGACCCATGTCTAATCCTGTATTAATGAAGTTTGACCCCCCCTTCCCTCAAAGAGGTCCCCCACCCTCCCTCCCTCTCCCCTCTTGAGTCATGTGACTGAAATATTAATCATTATATCAATGCACCTTAGAGCAGAGATGGGTAAGAAATAGATCTTGCAGGCCAAAACAAAACTTATCTACACCAGTTGGAAATTACACTTAGGAATGTTTATACTCATGATGAAATCAAAGAAATAAAAATAACCTTGTGAATATCATATACACATGTGAGAAATAAAACAAAATTTGCATTTTCCAGTTCCATGCTTCGCCTCGCACCCAGCAAGGTGCACTAAACCTATGAAATCAAAAGAAGATAAAAATTGCTAGTTACCTTGACAACCAGCTACGGAGAAATTCCAGTATCCGACTTCGCACTGATCACATTTCAACCCTGAGATACCTTCCTTACAGTGACACTGTCCTGTGACGACGTCACAGATTTCATCTGCTGAACCGGTAGGGTTACAGTCACATGACTGACAACCATCAAAGGAGTCAATATTCCAGAACCCACTCTGAAAATCAGGGTAGAACAAAATAATATGAAAACTGATTCCAAAAATTAACAAGGTTTTTAGGAATTTCACTTTCCAAAATGTTTTTTGATTATCCACTCACTTGCCAAACAATGTTTTTGAGTGTACATAAAAGAAAGCGGTTGTTTATATAGTTGCTCAGAGAAGCTGGGGTGAGGAAAAGATAACTCTTGGCAGGATGGTAGCCCCCAAAATGAGAATTGGAAAACTTCCAATGTGTTGTTGGCAAATTTAGGATTTTCATGAACCTTACGCTGTAATTGAACCTTGGGGCAACTTTTCACAACCACAATCCCCTGCCCCTGCCTACTTCCCTTCCCCTTTACTCTCCCATCTTGGCCCAAGGTGCTGCAAAAATGCAATTTGGTGTCAAGCGCAGATATCTACCGACCCTACCCTTGTTTTGAACCAGACTGAACCGTAGAGATTAAAAGCAGAACTCTATCTCACATCACATCTGTCACAAGTCAGGCCAACAACGTTCTCTCGACAAGGGCAAGCTCCTGTCCTGCGATCGCAAATACCAGAGTCTGATCCATCCACGTCACAATTGCAGGCTGAGAGAGATGAAAGAAAAGAGAATTAGCATCAAAAAATTTAACTGGAATTAAGAAACCTAGCTATATGTTTTCTTTTTGTTCTTGACCAAGATTTCAAACAGTTGGACATCTGGTTGCAATTAATAGTAACATTTTTAATGACCGTAGTGCCATTCACAGCAGATCTCGTCTTCCATAGAAGTTCTTCTTCAAAGAAAAAGATCCTGCTAGGATCGAAAAGTCAGGCCAACTTACTTTTACACATTCTCCTACATAGGCTCTCTAGTGGATAAGCAGTTTGCTAACAGTTTTATTTTATTTTGGTTTAATTAATATCAAGTATTTCCTTTAGTCCAAACACTATAACATATGGTATGAAAGTATATGCACACCTAGCCTAACTCTTACCACCTTTTTTGAACACGTCTATTTGATCAACTACCGATTTATGTTTCGCTCAAGAATGTCCAATATAGACAACGTTATTTGGTAAAAACAAAACCGGCCTCTACTTAAAATAATGAAGTTTTCACCTTGGCATGAAGTGCCATTCACAGCATCACCATAGTAACCATCCTCGCAATTCTCACAGTAAAATCCAGTTGTGTGGTTGACACATTGTAAACACTGCCCTGTTACTGCATCACAATTCCCTGGGATAGCAGGATCAATATTTCCATTGCAGTTAACGAAACAAGGCTTGCAGTAATCTCCAAGGACGAGGGGATTGCCAAAGTAGCCATCTTCACATCTGAAAATGGAGTAAATATAGAAGAGCAGTTTATCAACCTTGATGAAGGCGACATAAAAATGTCCTAAGCCAAGGAAATCATGTTGCTTGCCTGAAAATCCAACATTTGACGAGTTGCCTGGATAAGCTGAAACAGTCTATTTTTGTAAGAAAAGGTTATTTGTAAAGAAGCTTTCAGGATATTACTTGAAATGTCCAGTAAAGTCCAATGGCAAAGTCCTTCTAAATCAGTTTCATTTTTAAATCCCCTTACCTTTCACATCTGTCACCTTGGTAACCCATCGGACATCGATCACAGATGAAACCACCACTCCCTTCATCAGCGACACATGTCGGACTGAAGCTGAACAGAGGAAAGAATATGATAATAACTAGACAAACCTTTTTAATAGAAAGGAACAGATATGAAATCCTATCGAATTTCATCCTACCTTCCATCCAATGATAAGACCACATAGGATGTTACATAAGTTACTCATTACATGTATGAAAGTTATAAGAAATCATAAATTTTACAGAGTGTTGAGTATTGTACAGTTGTCTGTTCCATTGTAGTTACCATGTCAACTAGAAGGTTTATAGCTGCATACATATATATATATATATATGCTACTGACTATCTTAACACTTGACAGACCGTTTGTAGGGGTGCAAGAATGTTCTGACCAGTCACAATTAAAACAAACGTTGTTGTTTCCAATATAGCACTTCCCGCCAAACCAGATACATCAGAACAAAAATATAGACACAAACAGATTTTCATCATCGTGAGAAAGTGAATCTATTTCAAATCATTCATTTACATTAATAACCTACACCTATTATAAATTAATAGCAGCTGCACCTAGGCCTAACGTAATTTACATATAAAACCTCTAAACTGAAGTTTGTTTGTAATTAAGTAGTCATGCTAATTACCATCTGATTATAAATCACTTTGAATGAAAAGGCATTTACTCAATAACATTTGTCCTTTCTATAAAAGTGAAAGATAAATTTGATTTGGTAAGTCAATGGGGGACCTTTGCAATTCTTCAAAGTGTGAAGAATAGATTTCTTCAAACTTACTTGTTACTTCGCTCTACAAGCGGGCAAGCACACCGCTGACAGTCGGTGGGAGAACCAGTTGTAGCGTTACCATAGTGACCAGTTGCACAAAACTCACAGTGGGGACCATGTGTATCATGTTGACAATTCTGAAAAGACAAAGTTATTTCGGTTAGACAACTTGCTGAGAATATTAAGTGGATTATCCCAGAATGAACACACCACTGGATAATCCCAGAATAAACACCGCACTAGGTAATCCCAAAATACTGTCTGCAATGAGCCTAACCATTTTTAATACATTGACATCTCATGTTCCTCTCTCCCTCCCCTACCATAAGTCCAAATCCTCCACGCCCACCCACCCCCCTGCATCCCCCTCTCCACAAAAAAAAAAAACATATCTATGTCTTTAAATTCCAACAATGACATCTCTCCTATGAAGGTAAACCTAACACCTAATCCATCTCGGCTTCAAAAAAAAGAGAAAAAAAGAGAAAATGTCTTTACCACACATTCACCAGTGTAATCATCACAGGTACTGGAGTGGCCATGGCAACTGCAGACTTCACAATCACCTCCATAGATGATACCCCCTGACCGTCTGAAGCCATCTTTACAGCTCTGAATACAGAGAAGAGTAAAGATATAGGATAAATGAAAGGAAGGGAACACAAAATATAGGGTAAATCACAGGAGAGTAACACAAAATATAGGGTAAATCACAGGAAAGTAACATTAAATATATGGTAAATCACAGGAAAGTAACATTAAATATATGGTAAATCACAGGAAAGTAACATTAAATATAGGGTAAATCACAGGAAAGTAACATTAAATATATGGTAAATCACAGGAAAGTAACATTAAATATATGGTAAATCACAGGAAAGTAACATTAAATATATGGTAAATCACAGGAAAGTAACATTAAATATATGGTAAATCACAGGAAAGGAACATTAAATATATGGTAAATCACAGGAAACATTAAATATATGGTAAATCACAGGAAAGTAACATTAAATATATGGTAAATCACAGGAAAGGAACATTAAATTCAACTTAACATTTTTCTTTATCGGTTCAAGGAACCTTAACAATCTTCTTCCTGCCACAATTCACCAAAATATGAGATATGATTTCAAGACTTCAAAGAAAGTTCACTGAAAATCCTCCTCTTACAATACCCACCCGACCTCCCCACCCCTCACGTACCCCACCCCATTCTTCATTTTCCCTTTTCACCCTCCTTCTTCCCCTGCCTACCACTCAACCAATATACAAGAACTTAAACCAAAATTAAGTTGGTTTGAAACAGGAAAGAAATTACCGATTCGAACAGGCTTCAAAGCAGTGTGACTTCCTGTATTCTAACAACTGAGCTATCCAACAATTAGTTGGTGACAATTCTCATTTAAGCTTGTCCTGTTCATGACTCACTTTTAAATAACAAAAATTGTTTTCATTTTTAATAATGTGTAAAAGTAAGTTGGCCTGACGTTTCGATCCTAGCAGGATTTTCTTCAGAGGCTAACATGACAAGTAACAGTAACATAAAGGACAAAACCACGCACAGTAAAATGTCATTTTTCATAATAAGTCTGATCTGTTGACTCACTTCACATGATAATCCTTCATAAGTGGAAGGACAAGAGCATTCCTCTACAGTCTTTAATAACTCCGGAGATCGGCTGTCCTCCACCACCACCTCCATCTGGACATCTTTCAGTCTGATGGTAACAAACAAAAAATCAGTCTAAGGCTTTTGGGAAATGGTGAAAGAATTTCCAAAGACCTGGCTGTTTGTCTGCACTACCTGTAAAATGTTATCTAGCAAACACTGATGTCAGAGGTACAAGTTTGTGGAGCTAAATGCATTTTCAGTGGTATTAAAATTGCCATTCTTTGAAGGCACCACACCTGTATATGTTTATAATCCTGATCTGTGAAGTTGAATGAAACCTTGAGTCCTGCTTTAAACAGTTAAAGGAGCTTAGAACAGTTCCTGTTTGATATCGATATCATTGTGTATGTTCATAAACCTGATCTGTGAAGTTGAATGAAACCTTGACTCCTGCTTTAAACAGTTAAAGGAGCTTAGAACAGTTCCTCTTTGATATTGACATTCTGATGTTCATCAGCCTGAACTGTGAAGTTGAATGAAACATTGACTCCTGCTTTAAACAGTTAAAGGAGCTTAGAACATGTTCCTGTTTGATATAGATATTATTGTGAATGTTCATCAGCCTGATCTGTGAAGTTGAATGAAACCTTGACTCCTGCTTTAAACAGTTAAAGGAGCTTAGAACTTGTTCCTGTTTGATATCGACATCATTGTGTATGTTCATTAGCCTGATCTGTGAAGTTGAATAAAACCTTGACTCCTACTTTAAACAGTTAAAGGAGCTTAGAACAGTTCCTCTTTGATATTGACATTATTGTGTATGTTCATCAGCCTGATCTGTGAAGTTGAATGAAACCTTGACTCCTGCTTTAATCAGTTAAAGGAGCTTAGAAGAGTTCCTGTTTGATATTGACATTATTGTGTATGTTCATCAGCCTGATCTGTGAAGTTGAATGAAACCTTGACTCCTGCTTTAATCAGTTAAAGGAGCTTAGAATATGTTCCTGTTTCATTCTGTCAATGTTATGTTTGCCTCTCAGCCTGATTCTTGAAGCTGAATGTCAAATATCGAAAACCAAGAGCTTGTTCCAAAATTATTGCTAATTCTTAATCAGAGAGAATCTGTTTTAAAAGATATAACACAAAATCTAACTGAGACCATGTATGGTGTATTGAAGTTTAGAAAGTATAATAAAAACTTACAAGACAGAAATCTGAGGTGGATATTGCAGGGCACCAATCAGAAACCTTCTTATACCCCTGATGACATTCATGAACTCTGCCTGGTCTACTGGTGTCCCGTTCGGAGGACCCGGGGTACTCTCTAAGGGGTTAACGCTCCTTGGTATGTGATACCAACTATCCTCTGTCATGAAAAAAGTGATGGTGTCTTCTCGCTTGACAGGGTTACGAGAAAACCACCTGGCTAGCCGAGTGTTATGTCCCTGTAAGTTAATAACAATGAGATATTAACTGGAATTAAAAGGGATGGAAAAAAACATTTAGAGCTATGAATAAATAGATGTCCAGTTTGTTTTAGTAGCTTTCTCACGCTTGCCAAATTTGAAAACCCTTATTTTGTCAAGAGGAATCACTATTTGTTTTCTTTCTATATTCTGTGATGAAAATTAGGGCCCTAATTTTCAAAAACCTCAGGCTGCCTAATTCAACACCGAACACAGTGTGCAAGGTGGAACTGTCACCTAAGTGAAGGCCAGTTGGTACTTCTGCTGAACAAGTATATATTATGCAAGCAGTACGCTATAAATTCAGACTTTCAAATGTATAGAAAAACACTCCATTATTTTAAATTAAACATTTCACCATCTCATCTTCTCCCTAACTTACCCAGCCTGCCACTTCGTCTCCGATACTGCTAAATGTGACATCTATCATGTAAACACTTCCTTGTTCTATATTTAACTTAATCAATAATAAATTTACACTGTATATAGAGAGCGTGGTGGCCAATTGGCTAAGGCGTCGGACTCGTGATCCAAGGATTGCTGTTTCGATTCATGCCTAGTTCATTACGTTGTGTCCTTGGGCAAGATGCTTTATCTCACTTGCCTCTCTCCACCCAGGGGTTAAATGGGTACCTGTGATGTAACTTGTCATTAGGCGCAGTATATAACTGCTGCCCACTGGAGGGATTGTCTCTGGGACAGGTTATCGTTGACCAAGGGTAATAAAACGCCTGTAAAGCGCTTTGAGACCTATCGCTGGTGTACAGTGCTATATAAAAATCAAATATTAATATTATTATATTGCTATGGACAAAAAAAAAATTCAAAAATTTAAATCAAAAAGACATAAAATGCTGATATTCACCTCTAGTATCAGAACTACTTTTCTTGTTATGTTTGACGCCGGAATGTCATAATTTGTTCTCCATGACAGTGTGAACTGGAAGATTCCTCCGTAAGATGTCAGCTACAGAAAAAAACATGATATCAAAATATGAGAGGAATACACAAAGAAATATCACATTCGTTCTATCATCTCTAACCTGATTATCAACAGGCACCTTGTCAAAAATTTGTTATTATCAAAAAAAGGAATGAGCATCCTTTTAAAAATAGCACAAAACTAAACGATTTTTGTCATTTTTCCAAGGAAAAGAATATGTGATCCGTGAATATCAGTTCTCGATATTTAACCTTTATTGGGGATAGAGAGTTTTAACCTACAGCGGGAAAAAAAATAAGGTCTTTGAAAGGTAAAAATCTGGATAATATCCCTGATTGATCATCGTTCACAGTTACGACCGAGTTAAGAGCAAAATGGACCATTTGAGATTTATCTCAAGGGGCATTAACCTTCCGTGTTAACGTCTCAAATAGCTGCTGAGGACCAACCGTGACATTTATAACTAAGAAAGGTCAATATTACATGAAAGACAGACATTTTGGAATAACACTCCAATTTAAAGTTAGGACGGTAGAGTTTGGAGTAGTCTTTACTTCCAATGATGTGTAATTCTGCATTATTTGTATCAGATGTAATCTAAGAAGCACCACGGTTTTCATTTTACTTCCAAAGGAAGAGGGAAATATAAACAGCAATGAACTCATGTTTTTACATGCTTTGGTAACAAATAAACAAATATGGTAACATATTCAATTATGTCTTGGGTTAACCTCTCTTATTTTATTTATTCATTTTTTTTTTTTAGCACAAATGTCACTAAAATGGAGAATATATTTTTTTTTGAGAAACTGCCAACATCACGTACACCTCTTTAAAAGTACAATCCTAGCAGAACTTTGAATCAGACAATGTGCACAATTAAATTCAGTTTAAAACCTTGTTTCATAATTTGGAGATATTCCTGACCTATGCCACAAGCAGTCTGAGCAAAAAAATTAACCGCTGACATTGCCATAGAAACAAACCCCATGTGAGGATTTTTTTTCCCTTCAAAATCTAAAATGTAACTTTAAACTACCCTGATTTGTAAAATTTAATATAGTGGGTCGTTCAGTAACATTATATGTTACTACATACCTTATTATCGATGTACTCCTTTGGGGCCATAAAATAATACTCTTGAGATGCTAGTTCCTGGGATATGGTTTCATGATCTGCTAGAATTGCATAAGTGGATATCCTCCTGGGATATGCGTATCCCATCATATCCAGCCTTGTTAGAAACCAATTATCCATCTTCTTGATCTGTAAAAGAAGTATCACATCCACAAAAGATTATGCCTTAAATTTTGTTGTAGGTATACTCAAGTTTTTTACTTGAAAAGATATATTACAGAGACCACATACTGGTCCAATTCCCCATCTTCATATTTTGTTCCATTGGTGAGATAAAATTGAAATGGGTCAGCCCAAATCACGGGCAAAGTTATTAGAGGGCGCTGTCATATTGGTCCTATCTAGTTCAGTGAAAATTGACAAGCTAAAAACTCTACAGACGTTGCTATGAGATGTACTACCGTCAATAAAGAGTCACCGGCAGTATGAAGAGTCACCGGCAGTATGAAGAGTCACCGGCAGTATCGAGAGTCACCAGCAGTTTCGAGTCACCGGCAGTATCCAGAGTCACCGGCAGTATCCAGAGTCACCGGCGGTATCAAGAGTCACCGGCAGTAACAGGTGTCACTGGCAGTATCAAGAGTCACTGGCAGTAACAGGTGTCACTGGCAGTATCAAGAGTCACCGGCAGTATCAAGAGTCCCGGGTTGTATCAAGAGTCCCGGGTTGTATCAAGAGTCAACGGCAGTATAAAGAGTCACCGGCAGTATCGAGAGTCACCGGCAAAATTGAGAGTCACCGGTCAGTAACAAAAGTCACCGGCAGTATCGAGAGTCACCGGCAAGATTGAGAGTCACCGGCAATAACAAGTCACCGGTCAGTAACAAAAGTCACCGACAGTAACAAGAGTCACCGGCAGTATCGAGAGTCAACGGCAGTATTGAGAGTCACCAGCAGTATCAAGACCACCATGGTGTTATTGTAAGGTGATCACTAGAAGTATACAAGTTTGTTTGTAACTAGTTAGTTGAGAGATCTTTTGAAAAACAATGTTCCAAGTTTCTAAGAGTCAAACTGTTTTTACCACATCGACTGGTGTTTTCTGAAACATGCTCTTTGTTTCGCAAAACTGCAGAAGTGGAACCTTGTACTAGTCAACTATCCATCACATTATCTGTAAGTTCATCAGGAGTGTTTGCAAGCTCCAGAGTACTTTTACACTTTCATCTGACTGTGATCTGGAGATCTGTAAAACAGTCACGCACCATAGGACAAACAGATGCAGATCTTGCCCAGTGAAGACCTACACTACAGCGCCCTCTTTTAATGCTGGGAGCTCCCATTTATCCAATTTATTCGGATAAACACAATGCAGTCTTTGAAAAGACCTCCTGTACGGAACATTTTGAAATGTCGGTCGTACTTCAGAAAAGCAAAGGTACACTACCTGTCGTCACATCCTTATTACCATGGTAACACAGGATTTAAATTAACCCTGTTTGTGTTTGCAATTTCCCTTGGCAGACACAATGTGGCTAAAGCAACATTACGAAAGTCCATTGTTTTTAAAATAAACATGACCAGTGTAAAGGGGCCATGGAACTGTTTAACAATAGGTATTCCCAATCCTAGTTTTCATTTTCTTTTCACTTATCAGGATGGAAGCTGTTATGATCAAAATCTGAAATTATAAGCAAAAATGACCTGAGGATACTTTTTGGGAGCTAGTAGAATTACTGAAGCATTTAAAAAGACAAATGGCACTACTATAACTGAAGGAAATCATCGCATATTATAAGTTTTATGAATGAACTGTAACTATATAAATCTGACGTTATAAGTACCTTTCATTACAACACATGATCTTGTTTCAATTATACTATACTATAATTGTAAAATTATAAAAACCATATGGATATTTTTAATTTTGAAGTTTAAGCAGCTATATGCTAAGACGTCATGTCACCATTCACTATAAGCCAAAACAATCTCCAATTTCTCATCTCAACCCCCTCCCCCCCTCCCCAACCCCTTATACCTCCCTTCATTTTTAATATGGTACACGGCCCTACATTAATTTACTACTGCAGATTTCACAGGTTTATTCAGAACCTACACAACTAAAATATTCCTACCTTTGCTCATTAAACTTCTTTAATCTACTAACCTTTTCAATAGGCCATGGTACACTGGTGCAATGTGTGGTGACCCCAAAGCAGAAGCACACCGTGCAGCCGAGGGGGTCTCGTTCATTCAAATTGAAGGTACCATCCATGCATCTATCGCAAAAGGCCCCCTCGACATTGGGCTGTTGATGATAATTGCCAGGGTCATCATTAACATTGCAAATGACATATTATCATTGATATATTATTAATACAATAAAGATGATGCAGTGGCATCATGAGCCATATCTAGCCCCAGAGAAAAATATGTCACAGGCACCATATTTGAGGTCTTCACTTTCCCTTGAGTATTTTACAAAAAATAGAATACATCATTCTTCATCTCAGGTTTTCCCAAGTCCCATTTACTTCCCCCTGATCCAAGGCTGTACCATGCCCCCCCTTCCCCCCTCCTCTCTCATTAGGCTGATGATGAATCATCATCTTGAGGTACATAGAAATATCACCATCAACATGTCAACAATTAAACACCCTCCACACATCATTGGCATATCACCCATAACACATTAATACAACACATGGAACTATTAATTTTACATCATCTATGTAACATGATTTATGCCACATCACTGACATGTGTTTAGTAACTATGCATTATCATCAACACACCATCCCTGAAACATATCAGTAAATACACCATCACCATTATTCCCCCCAGTGACAAGTGAGTCATCTACAGTTCAAATGTCAATCTATTCAATGTAAATCATTTGAAGAGGTGAAAGGCACTGGTATACTACTACATACACATAGAGATCATTCAAGAAACATTTTGGATAAATGAGAAGAGGGTAAAATTACAATAAGGACAGTTGAATACTGACCCTTTTCCGCATCATCATTCCTCTAACATTACTTCCCCCTCCCCCTACCCCCTCACAAGAACATATCCATCCACTGGATACAAATAACCAAAATAATGATCAGACAGTCATCTTGTGCCAAAACAATTATTATCTACGAGAGCAAATGTATCCAAATGTGAAAACGGTTAAGCTGACATATTAACATTCTGACCTCACCTTACAGACACATGGACCTTCACATGGATCCTCGTTAACGCTGCCTGCAGCATTACAAGGACACGGCTGGCAGTGTGGGTAACCACGGTAACCTCTTGCACATCGGTTGCACTTCATCCCACTGTATCCCTCTTTACAGGCACAGCTACCCGGCATCTGTAACAGCGAAGTACATAAAGGCTCTCACAGTTGTAGACAATTATTTTTAAAATGTTAATTAAAACCCCAGTTCCACATCTTTCCCTCACTACAGTTTGTAAGAGCCTTAGGGCCATATTTATCAAAATTTCATGACTGATTTTGGGGACTAGAAGTGGCTACGACTGTACTCACCACTCCAATGTCAATCTGTTTATCATCTTTGATGCAAGGGGTTGGTAAGGATGGATCAACTGTATATGGAATGGTTCCTACGGGGTCACATCCGCACTCTGCGATGTAGAAAATGTTAACAAAAACATTAAACAAACTATGAAACAATGCACATGATATACAAACATTTATTATGAAGGAAAACTGCTTCCTGTAACATCATTATAACACTTTTAATAATAATAATAAGCATAACTATCAGCAGTAATTTTTACCACGCTTAAACGACCACAAATGTGGGAGAACAACTTACACGTCGTGTGGCTTCCAATTTAACATTTTAACTCAAATTTGGAACCTTTTCAAGAAAGTCATTTCAGATGGGAAAACCGTATATTGCTCTTGGATGAAATATTCACATAACTATGACCCGGCCAGGTATTAAAAGTTGAACCTGACTGGAAAATGTGATAATTTAAACTATTTTTTATGATGTGCTTTGAAAAGAAATTTGAGTCTTACACCGGGGATACAGTCATTTCCTGTGTGTTTAAATTTTCTTTTACGAAGGAAACTCCAGGAATTTTCCAGAGCAGTGTAGTCTGTGTGTGTTTGGAGGAGGGGGGGGGGGGCTGGTACAGGAATCTCTGTGAACTGACAATGTGTGTTACCAAAACAATTACCAATTTAATGATCATTTATAAGTGCCACTTTAAAACACTTAAACAAGAATTTTGAAAGTGTTTAACCCGAAAACAACTCACATTTTGAGAGTGTTTAACACCGTAAACAAGTCACGAAAGGAAAACCTGTTAACACACTTTTAAGTCTCTTCACTGTAAGTTAGAGTCAAATCATTACCCATTTTCCAGACTCGAGTCACTGTACTATCTCTATAGAAAAATCCTGTGCGGACTTGCTTGAGTCACACACCTAATATTAACTTGAGTCAAGGACTCGATACAACACTGATACTAAGGTAAAGCTTACCGGTGCAGGGTACTGGGTATTCTGGGAGTACCCCCTCATGCCTGTAATAGCCATCCTTACAGCGTTCACAGTTGACTCCTGTAGTATGGTCTCTACAGTCGATGCACACGCCTCCTCCACCGTATACAGACTCAGCGTCCAGGCTCAGTCCGTCTGCTTCCACCCTTGGGTCATAATAGCAATCGTCTGCGTGATTGTGACAATTACAAGCTGTAGTCGACAGAAGAAAGAAACAAAGTTAAAGGAGGCACTTCTTCGGTAAATGTATAGAATTTATCATGAATTTGTAAGAAACCTACTTTATGTATAGTTGATATATACTAGAGAAGCTAAATTAAACATGAATGTTGCATCTTTACATATCAGGCAACAAAAGAATAACAAATACACATCAAACTTCTAATTACCCCCCCCCACCCCCCACCCCCTGGCTTCCTCTCCCCCATGCTCCTACATTTTAAAAAGACCAGGCATGATAAATTCAGGGTCACATCTCTCAAACTCAAGACCTTATAAATTTGGGGTTATATCAGTAAAAACATAGTTACAATCAGAATGCCACTCGCCACAATTTGGATTAACAATGTCTGTTTTCTCAGCAGTCAATGAACATCGAAATTCAAGAACTTTCTTACACCAAACTTTATATTTCATTACTATTTTTTTATTTTAATTTTTGCCCCTGGCCAATCCCTTAAAGTCTTTCATAGCTTCCACATATATTTAAAAAAAGTGTTGACTCGGGTAGCAATGTCGTCCACTCTCAGATGGGGTTGGAAACTGAAAGAAAAACTATAATTTCAAAAGTATGCATTGAATAAATATTAAAAGGCTAAGGGAAATATGTGATGTGATACACAGCACTGAAGGTACAGGAGGATGTAACTAGGGATTAATTTAATCTTACCTTCGCAGGCAAAACTTCTCTGGTGATCACCCTGCTTCCACCGTTTCTGATTGTAACCAGGACAACACTCGTTACAGCTCTCACCACAAGTGTTATGCTGACAAACGCAACGCATCGCCTGAAAGATAATGTTTTATTAAAAGGTGTCGTAATATCAAAATCCCCATTTTCAACTCGGATGTTTTCTCCTTGCATTCTTGTAAAACATATTGAATCGCCAGTTAAGTGAAAGTCTTAAAATTCTTAAAAAAGACTTACAAAAGTCTAACAGCGATTTTGAGTATCCACCTGGTAGTTTGATAACGGTTTGTGACTTTATCATTGCTTCAATTACACATGAAGAGCAGAACAATAATGATCTGTTGCAACTTTGATCCAACTCAAAAGTTTGCAAAACGATGGGGTACGACCCAAAAGTGGGTCGCATCAACTTTTCAGTGGGTCGCAAGATTTTTCAAGGCTTCGGAAAATTGATGGGGTTTATGGAGCGTGCCCAACAAAAGTGCATTTTTCTTTTTTATCACTGTTTCTTTTCTTAGATCGGGTCACTAGCCCAAATCTGATGCATTCTGAGCAAAGACTCTGAGGGCAGAGGGGGAGGGGGGGGGCAGTCTGATGGGATCTGGCTGAGTCCTCATGGAATACCCTTGGTTGTGGAGTCCTAAACGTTTGCACAGTGCTGATTTTACATCACATGAAGATTATACTTTCTGACTAGCTTTTCTGTTACAAAGATCATGTCAGCTTTTAACTCTGAGCTGGAATCTCAATTTGTGAATACCATATTCGAAGTCCTTCCTTACAATTATGAATTAGAAATATCAACTAATAAGAAATTTAATATTGTAACTCAAAAAATTTGGAAGTCAAAGACTTATCCCTCCACTATTCGCCTCATTCCCTCAATGATTCAATGCCATACAAGACACTCGATTTTGAAATTTTCCATTTTTTTTTGTCCCCCCACGACCTATTTTCCGACTTGAACAAGACTAACATTTCATCAGCCTGGAGCAAGCTAAGACACATTACCGAATCTAAACACATCGTCGGTCCCCCTGGGTGAACCGAGCCTGAGAATGGTTCCAGCGTAAACAAGACCGTTTGGTTAAGAGAAGAGTTTCATCAAATGCACAGGTGGTGTGAATGTGACATTATTAAAACACTAGCTGAATAGCTGTAATAAAGACTGCTGTGAGTACAAAAAAAGGTTTGTACCTGTCAGATGACAGCAGCTTATAGGGGTCGTCTTACGTTTTTGAATCGTTGCTCATTTCTCCGAGGGGAGAGAAAGCAGACTTTTGCTTCTATCACCTACAAAGTTTATTTTGATTAAAAAGGTGTCCCTTTAGATATCCAGAAAAACAACATTGCCTTTTGGCATAACAGAACACAGACTTTATTACACAGAGGTTACGAAGTCAAAATATTCTATTAAGCGAAATTTCGCAGAAGACATACAAAGAATTTTTTGGTTTAATATTTAGCAAAGAGAACCAGACTTCATAAAATTTCTTCTAGAGAAGATGCTTAGAAATTACTTTATCAACCATTCTAATTAATTGATTTTCATTTTTCTTTTTTTTATATTCCTCTTTGTTTATCCACATATATCTTGAATTGCAACAGGCTGATATTGGGGTTTTCTTTGATTTTGATTTTTTGATTTTTTTTATATTTTTTTGTACAAGTGGGCTGCTTTCCGGTGTGTATTGTCTTTATAATTCAGAAGGAGTACATTTCTTTTAACTTCTCTGCAGGTCTTGTTTCTTCCTCTCTTCATCTCTGGAATATATAGTTGCATATAAAAGGAACCCTCCATTCTATCAAATATGCTCATTTCCAAGACAATTTGGGGTCCATGTATACATACAAATTTTATAAGCAACTTTGGCAATCACTTTTAGGTCAAAAACAGATTCAGAGGTTAAGTTAAAATGTGTTGCCATAACAAACAGATAAATTCAGACTTCTAAACTACTTTCAAGTTACAAAGATCAAATAAACAGCTTTTGACAACATCATTGGCTGGCTGAGGCATGAGTGACTTACAATTTAAGAGATTGACAGGCAAAAAGAAAGAGAGTTAAGATGAAGGAAAACTTACCTGTGGGTGTGCAGATAAAGACGAATGGGCGACACATTCTAGTGCATGACCGTTACATATACAATGACCGCCTACAGAAATATCTTTGATGGAGTAAAAGTACTGAAATGAAAAAAAACAAAGATATCTCTCACAGATAGGTATACTTGCAGATCCAGAATATGTAACAAAGTAGGTGTGACCATGGGGTCATTGAAACAATCTCTATGAATGGAAATGTAGAAGCATCCCCCCACCCCCCTAGAAAAAAATGTTAAAATTTTAGACATCAACTGGTACCTTCTGATGTATATTAAACCACAAATGCAACTCTTTAAATATTTTTAAATTTTTTATATTCATTAGTTATTAATTGAGGTAAAAATTTGGGTGTAAACCCCAGCACCCCCATCCCTACCCTACTGCTCAATTTAATTTGCAGTAATTAAAAGACGGTTAATTGCAACTTCAATCAAATGAAAAGACAGACATTATTTTCCAAAATGATATTTGACTTGTCAAGTTAATAGCTAACATTGTTGTGCAGTTATTGTATCAAACTAAAAGCTGCTTTAATTTCATCCTACTGCTTTAACTTTTACAAGCTTCACATAGCTACCATGTGGTGGGTACCTGAATAGATCAGGGTCACACACAGCCCGACTAATTACAACCCGACCTGACCTGACCCGACCCCACCCGACCCAACCTGACCCCACCCGACCCAACCTGACCCGACACAAAAATTGTTGTTAGTCAGGCAGTATGCATGTGCTTAAGACAACAACTAATCAAGATTTTGCCAACTTTAAGTCTTGTCAGCTTCGGTCACGGGAACTCAATATGTAACATTTTTGCCGACCTGCAGTTGGCGGTGTGGGGTTTTTAAAACCGCCCCTGACCACTTTCAATAACCCAAAACCAATCAAGGGGGATATAATTATGCATGTGAACTAAACCAAACACCGGTCTTAAACAGAAATTAGTCCTTGAGGGTATAATTGGTTCATTGTGTTAGGTTAGGTTTTAAAGCTATGGGTCTTAAAAGACCATTCAAACCTAGAGCCACGACTGTGGAGTTAAGTATAGTAGCGTGAAAGCCAAGCACTTTACCCGTCTGGACACAATAGTATCTGTGGTATCCTCTGGTGTGTTGTAGAGAGGTGACATCAAATCAGCATTCAATGTCCGGATCCTTTGAAATCGAAACCGGATGAATCTTGCCGACATGAATTCCTGTAAGAAAAAAATAAGTAATAATTTGGAGGGGTATTAAAATGCTCACAAAATTCAGCCTAGAGGGCTTTTTACAAAAAATCTTTTATAGTTAGTTGCCAAATTGATTAAGGTTTCCAAGCAATTAGGTCAGTACTTGCACCCAAATATATCATAATTATGAAGTAACCATTAGAGAATTGATGCCAACTTTGTTATGATAGAAACTGGGACAGCAAATTGGCATAAATACCGTCACATCCCTGAAAATCTTTGCACCGACCGAAGACACCGAGTCTACAAGGGAGGGAGGGGCCTTCAAAATCCAGAGATCTGTTTTAATATGGATATTTCAGAGAATTTTAGTCATCAGAGCAAGCTTGTCCACCTCGAAGGTAAAAATACTGGGTCGGTGATTTCTGAGCACCTCTACTACCTTCACACCTGCATCCAGAGGCAACAGTGCTCGCTGTGAAATACTACTCCTAACTTGCTGTTACACCATGCTGAGACCTTGCAACTGCAAACCTTAATGTTGCCCATATATTCCAAACAGAAGACCCCCCCCCCCATAATGGTCACATGTGATACAGTTATAATTGCCTCATTAGGACAAGATGCTTTATAGAGAAAGATTACAAATTCACAAACTGTTTGAGCAGATCGACTGTCACTGGCAGACAGGAAATGCTAGAGATACGTTCAGGTATTCCGAGGAGACGTAAAAATAAATGGCATCGAAATAAAACTGTGAAGAGAGATTTATGGTCATGAATTGCCATTTCCTATTTTCGTGTAAATATGTAGACTAGCTGGTAATCATCACAAAATGGGTAATGGTTACCAGGTGACCACCAATCTGGCAAATTTCAGTGACATCAAAAATATTAGATTTTTAGGGGTTTGTGAGAGGCAACAAATTATTAAACAGTCAAGTGGTATCATTTATATCATGCGGCAATAACAAGGGTTCATAAAAACAAACCAGCAACGGCTATTTAACAAAAACCACCCACAATGTGCAGATTTAGTGGCAAATTTTTGATAACAAAACAAATAGCACAATAAAAGAGTTTCTTAAGGCAGCACCGTAACCAATCGCATCATGTACTTCAAAGGGAGTATGATTTGAAGCAGGAAAGAAGCATCGCTACGGTAACAAACGTCAGTGATTGCTGCCTTGCTCAGATTATACGAGATCAACGAAAATATTAGAACTCGAAGATTATCACAAAACCTAATGATACCATAAAAATAACAATAAAACTAGAAGGTATCAAAGAAAGTCATCTTGTAAGTTTTGTAATCACCAAGGTAATGTTTAGCATATCTAGCAGTTCTCTGTCATTTACATATAGTCTCTCTCAGTTCGGATTATCACCGACCGTCCCACAAGTAGATGGACAGTTTTTAAGTCCTCAATGTTCGAACTCTTTTCTACAGCAGCAT
>KN882668.1:183721-221429 GCA_000934455.1 Apostichopus parvimensis
GCAGCCACAGAGGAGCAAGAACTAAACTATATCCTGAACACTGAAGATGTGAGTTTCAGAAAACTTTTGACTTTGCTAGACCTTCCAAAAAACATCTGGCAGCTACTACCAATAAAGGACTCAAGAGCTGTCAAAACAAAGTGACAAGTCAAAATAAAGACATCCCATGTTTCTTGAGCGAGCATCTTAGCCGCCACACACACTTCTACCTCTAATATGATCCACAAACGAGATGTTTTTACAAGCTATTTTACTATTTTCTTCTAATATTTCTACTTCTTATATTAAGCTGTGTTTTGGTCAGCAGGCATATGGTACTTTAAGTCATATTTCATGAGCTAGAAGGCCATTCACACTGTAATAGTGTCTGAGAAAGTATGATATAAAATGTTTATTTCTGAAGACAAGCTCTACTTTTTTTTCCTTGCTCATGAAGATATTTTTTTAATTTTCTGTTGGGATGGGAGAGGGGAAGGGAGAAGAAAGTATCTCCATATGACTATGCTTCATTTTACTTTCCTTATTTTGTTTTCTTTGGGGGTGGGTGCAGGGCTGGTGGGTATGGGGGAGGTGGTATTTATTTCATATATTATTAATTTTTTTATCTATTTTGAAAATATTTAATACCCTTCATCTAAATTTATTTTAAAACATTTTGTCGTCCACGTTAAAGATTGCCAAGTTCAGATGCTAGAACATTTTTACTAGAACATTTTTACTCTCTTCTCTGTACAAAATAAATGCAAGTTTAAATATATCCTAAAGTTGGTTGCAACTAACCTACCATCAATTCCTTCCCCGCCCCCCCCATCACCGACCCCTGTTTTTTAATTTCAGGGATATGCTCACCCCCGGGGGCTGCGCCTTGGAGTTGTGAATACTACTCAGCACAAACAGTATTTTCAACATTTCCACACTCCACTATTTTTGATGATTAATTTAACAAACTTTACCATTACCAAAATATGGGTGAATACTTGACACAGAAGTTAGCTCTAGAATAGGAAAAAGATAGTACTCACCCAATTGCCATCTAAGCATACTTCATTTGCAAAAAATTTCCAAAGGGGAGGGGACACCCAATCCCTCAGACCCCTCCCCCAGGACGCGGATCACACCACAGAACGAATCCACCCAGCACTCAAATATTCCTGAGAACATACCTGAATTTTGTTGTTGTTGTTCTCTGATTTTACTCAAATACAGTATGACATACATAAATGAGGTTATTGATATAATTACCATTAATAATTGACTGGGGTTCATTGCAGTAGGTCTACCGTTAATCAACGATGTGTGGATTTCTCCATCTCTCAAAGGCTCTATGTTTGAATAGTACGTGGTACAAATCACTTCGTCATCTGCTCTAAAGCTCTCCATCTTGGTCGCCCCGACTTTTCCGTAAGCTCGGAGGCATTCGGCGTGAGAGATTGCGTAATACTGCCAAGGTTCAAACGTCACCCCATCGATTGATTTCTCCAGAATCCAGTTTCCTGGTCGTGGAGAGTTGGCAGCTTTGAGAATGACATACGCAACTTCAAAGACCTGATACAGAGAAGAAATAAGAAGAACTGAGGATTAACATGTAGATGGCTGTTATCAACTACCGTACCCATGGCACAAAATACCAGAACACTTTATTACTAGAGCAAAAATGCAACAATGAAATTGTTTGGCACTTTAGCGATCTTGTTTTATGTGTTTTTGATAACAGTTTTGTTCACAAAATCACCTCTCTGAGTACTACCATAATGTAATGCAAGATTCCATTATTAAGTCATTAACTTGTTTGTTGCTAATAATGAATATAAGGCTGTATATTTGACCCTATTAATGCAGTCATGTCCTATTCTGTAAGTTTTCTTTTTATTTGTCTTTGTGACTGAGGACCTCAGGGAATATAAGCTCTGGCTTACAATTAACTAAAGTTTAAATAAAATTAATAAATTAATAAATTAATTAATTTTCCTTAATTTTCATTTACAACAGGTACTATTAAATCTAACTACTCTGGTTGAAATGGCTTAATTTCTTCATCTCAAAAGTCGATCAGTTTTATTCTACAGCCATTCCAAGGGTTGAAGGAGTTTCGCTCTATGAAACCTAAGAACGAAATCACCTGGGGGAGGGGAAGAGTTTTCCAAGGGGTGGTTTCCGATACAATATTACACTGTACTTAACACATGTATTAACACCAAACCCACAGAGGTTTAAATCAGCATTTGGAAGCAGCAGTCTACATCCTCCAAAATTTCTCATATGAACTTGTCTTCACCTCTCACCACAACTCCTAACGATAAAATTAATCAAATGTCCTGGGATAATGTGGTTTTTCACTTGGGGAATTTTACAGGTTCATTCCCCCATAAAGTAACCTCAAGAAGCAGCTAAGTAGCTAACCCCCTGACCATGTTAGGGCAGATGAGGCCTATACCTCCCTTGGTAATGGAGGATGATAAATAAATGTGACATTTTATGGTCCCTAAAAGACTTGTTAAAATTCTTATTCTATAAAGTCATGAAGGTACAAGCAAAAGTCTAGCTGGGTCAACCATTTGTCACACTGGAAAGGCTATGTATAATTGGAAGACCTAGGCAAGGGCAACTACATTTTAATAATTAAATATTAAACCCAAACACTGCAAGTTTTACTGTAGCTTTGTAGTCTGCAAATGTTCTTGACTAACAGTTCATAGGTTCACAAATAAATGCCAAAATGAAAGGGACAAAAAAAAAATGCAATTTTCAGCTTTTCTTTTTCTTAAGATAGAATGTGATAGAGTGATTTGGAAAATTTCCCAAATCGTTGGATATCAAAATGACTAGGTAATGTCCGAAAAAATAAAAGAAAATTCCCCAAATTTTGAATATTCTGATGTGATGTTTGTAAAGATAAAAGATATTGTAGCAAAGCCCCATCCGCCTGAGTTCAAAAGGCAACACAGACTATATAAACAACTGAGGATTTCAAGCACATTGCCAACGTAATTGTTCAAAAACCAAATTGAAATAAATTGGAACGCAGCTTCTACTCTTCGGGCTTAAAGACAATATAGTGCAAATGAATTAAACTTTCATCGTTAAGTAGACCTTAGAATGTGCCCAGGAAGCCAGGGACAGCTCTAAACTAAATTAAACTAAATCATACTGATTTTTCCAGACACTAGGAATAAGACAGTAGCTGGAAAGGAACAGCAGTGTGGTTGGGATGTTAAAGAATGGACATGAATGGAGATGAATTGTTATGAATGGTTAGTCCCAAGAGGGTGAGCCTGAGATGAGGGTTGGTGGCATGCCTTAACTATGTACTGTAGAATGGAGAGATGGAATGGTTTAGTGAATGACTGGAGATGAATGAATATTCAGATAAACAGAGTGGAAGGGGCAGGTCTTAGGAAATGCATACTTTTAGAAACAATTGTAATCACAAAATTAGTAACTTACTTAAATTAAATCTAAGATTATACCTCAGCATAAATGACATGCAATCATGTAAATGGAATGAAACTCATTGAACATTTGGTTAAACCAAAGACAAGAAGCTGCTTTCTGGGACTTAATGTGCATAATCAGCAAAATTGCCCCCAAACATTTTCCAAAGATGTTGCCAAAATTGCTTTAAAGTAAGCAAAAACAACTTTCTGTAAGCTTTGACATGTCAATTATTCCTAGATGGAGTGGAGGGGGAGATGTGGTAATGATGCAAAATTAGGCAAAAAACATTAACTCAATGAAGCAAACCCATGTGAGTGTGGGTTGTTGAGGTCTGAACCAAGTTTCTTCTATTTTTGTGGGAGTTTTTTTAATATTTTTTTTACCTCTCATAGCATATTTGGGCGCATACGATACTGATAGTTTTTTATATTTCTGTACATCTCCTGTGGCCATATAAACTTTCATTTAACAAGCTTAACTGATCATAAACATGTTGGCTTTCAACTTTATCTTACAGAATATAAATATTTCAATATCCAGCTAAAACTAGTCCCCAAATGGCCACATATGTAGATAAAAATTGATTGAAATTCTGTAACTTTTAATAAAATGAAGAGAAGAGCTGACGCTTATCTAACAATGCACCTGTTAAGACTTGTATTCCTGACAGAAGACATTTGCCCACACAAACATGAATATGATAATCTCTCGCTCCAAGGAGCCTGGTGTTATTCTTTTTGACAAGTCACTGAACAGAAGCTCTGTAAAAATCAGGTGTATCTTTCGAATTCAACAGTTTATGAAAGAATGGGGAAAGAGTCCAGTCAACCAACGGTCCCCAACTAAGAACCAATTCTCACCACACCACCCTCACACTATCCCTCCCTAGTGGTTTGGGGTACAATAGACATGTCCCCTGTAGTCCCCCAGTAGTCCACCTCATATCAATTCCATTCACTCTTTCCCCTGCAGTAATGAGCTGACTCGAGAGAATTATCTTTGGCTTCCTACTGCTTCATCATTCCAACTTCCAATTTTTTTTTAACATTTCACATCTAAGAGACTAAGACTTTCTTTGTTTTCTTAGCTTGAAAAGGAAAATTATTTCTTTAATGAGTTAGGCTCTCTCCCAATGATTGAACTTTCCTCACTGACTGTTTACAACCAGGCTTGGGTGGGGGGGGGGGGGGTTGGACTTAAAGAGAAACACTCATCACACCTTTAAGTAGACTTCCCTTTTCAATTTTCACAATGAACTATGCATATATGGTAACCCATTTTAGAGGGTGTGATTCAACAGCAATATTCCTCCCCTTAATCTAGCTATCAATTTCCTTGAAACGGATTGAGCGAGACAATAGTTATCATTCAGAAAATGTTACAGAGATTCTAATTGGTTGAAATTTGCTACCATGGACAAGATGGCAAATTTGCGTGAAGTAAATCACCGTAAATCACGGGTCAGTGTAGGGGATATACATAACACTATAACAATGCAGCATGTATAGGTTGACTCTACAGGGTTTACATACAGAAGTTATTATGAGTCATAGATCTCACCTGATACCTAGACTAACATTTTGGATGAGTTTTGTGTACAAATTTGTGCCACAAGGAACTGATAGGGTCACCCTCACCCGTCTTTTACAATTGAGAGGGAGCACACAGGGTCCTACTGTATAAAGTGTAAACATGGATCAGACCTTGTACTTCCTTGTGAGTACGGGTTTATTAATGTGCGTAATTTGACACGGTAGTACGCATTAATAGCAGCGTTGCACGTAACACAAAATTCAGTTTTGCACATTCTCTTCTAGTGAGCGGCATTTTTTTTTCCCCAGAGGAGGATGCCCCCAAACATCCCTTAAATGGGAAGTTGGCCTCAATGACCCCAAGGAGGGAGGGGGGGCCAACCCTGACATTTCATGACCTGGTCAGAGTCAGGATCTAATAATTCAAATGGCAGTGTTCATTGAAGTGGCTTTCAGATTTGAGATAAGGCACAACTTGCACAATGTGTCACAAATGCAGTAGAGAGTCATAAATTACACCTACTGATGAAATCTTCTTGAAACCGCAACTGCAGTACCTAGATGTGCAACCTCTGAGGTTAAACCACAGTTTACATCAATAAAGCCAAGCAATAAACTAAAAATCATCAGGATGTTTTTACTTAACCCTAAACCTTTTTACAAATTTTATATTTTCTAAGGTCTTTAATTATTTTTTCTTCTTCAAGCACATCGGGCAGGTCAAGCCATGTTTGTTTCCTTAAAGGTGGGAAAAAAATCCGTATATTGCCCATAAAGCATGTCACATTTACAAGAATAATCTTCTCCCCTTAAAATGTGATTGATTTGCTTGTCATTGATACAGCACATCTCTGGATTTATGATCTTCCTTCATTATCTCAGATGAGTCATGGTTGCTATGGTAATAACTTTTAAGTATTTTTGACCAACCTGAGTCTATACAATGTAACATACAGATGAGTCCGAACAAAAGTTAAAAATGCAAAAAACAGGACGAAAGTCCACCTCATTGTCGGAATTACCCTGACCCTGAGATTCACCTGCAAGAATTGTTTGTCACTATTTACTTGCTTCTCCCTCCACCCTCCAGTTAAAAGATATTGCAGGAACCAAAAAAGATACCTCAAGTCCTGTCAATGCAGTATCATAAGTGGCCCTTTAACCTGCATGAAAAGGGTACAGTTTGTGCCTACTAATACTCTCACAGAATAAGAAGGCACCAGTTCCTTGAGGAAGCTTTTCTTGTTAGCTTGCTAGTGTGTGGTAATCAGCTTAAGGAGAAATTACACTTGACTGTGAATATAACTGACTGAAAGCCAGGTAAGGATTAGAGGAGATTTGTTGGCACATTACCTCATTATGGTAATTGTATGTACTTGTCACCTCTTAAGGGTAATCTGAGGGTGACAGGTGGACTTAAGGGATTGTGTAACACCCCACAACTGATTACATGTCTAGGGTTTAGAAATAACACTTAATTAAACCAGTGGCGGGGGAAAGAATTTGGAGGGGGAGGGGCATTTGGTGAGTGTGGGGGTGATTTTTGGTTGTGGGCTATGGCTCAATGAACCAGACTTTTTTCCCCTTTTCTCTGCAAGAGCTTGTAATTCAGCATAGCTATATATTTAACTGTCCTAAACTCAACTAAACAAGGAATTCAGATGTATTTGGGTTTCTGTATATATTCACAGCTTTGTGGAGGTCACTCTCTCACACTCTCTCTTTCCTCTTTTGCAACTAAACAAAACTAAACCATCAACAACAAAAAATGTAGATCAAAAAAAAAACTACAAACTATCTGATGACTCATATGCCATAAATAAAAGTCAGTATCTGTAAGATTAATCAAAACTATATATCGATTTGATCGTAATCACCAAAATCCAGGAAATAAACTCTGCCCACCCATTAAGACCAAATCTCCAATAAAAAAAATATAAATAAATAAATATAAAAATATGAAAGGTGGCAGAAAACTGTACTGTGAAAGTGAAACATGTCCATTTAAGCCTTGTATTTTTTGTAAAAACATGAAACTGAGAAATTGGAGTATATTTACTCATTTTAGCAGAAAATCTAGAGGTGGTCAGAGTATGAGACTAATGTGTGTATATATAGTCCTCATTTGATCTGGTAATGTTCACACTTGTCAAGGACTACCATCGTACCTATACGTCCATTTTTTACAACTCTTTGTACTATCAAAATCATCTTTTTTGTCCTAAGTAACTAAAATAACACAGTACTTATGAAGAGGGTATCAACCTTTAAAATTCTCTGGCTATTTTCAACCGTTAAATATTTTTCTACTAAATGGCTCCAGAATGCATACAAGCCTGCATGAAAAATAGCTATTTTTATCAGAGCACCAATCGTCATATCAGCCCTTAAATTTTTTAAAGATCCAGCTCCATTTTGCACATGTATGTGTGAAAGATTGAAGAAATATTTAATATTTACCAAAACCCAACAAAAGTTTATGTCACATTGTGTAGGTCTCCTTCAATCTTTTCATATCCATACAGAATTGGTGTGCATATATATTTCAATCAGTTTCTACCCCCATAGGTCACCATAGGACACCCACATGTACCAACTCTGTACCCCTAATTAAAACCATTACAAAGCCATTAGGGCTAAGAGTGACTATGGAGGGCAGTAGGAGAAGTCAAGTCCAATTAAGGAACAAAAAACAGCAAAAAGTTCAAACATCTGCCATTGAACTGAACTTGATGCGATGACGACGCAAGAGGTGGTGGGACCATATGAATCCAATTTAGACCAAGACAAAAATTGCATGATCCTCTCACACTATATTTATTGAACATGTGGAGAACTGAGCTCCACATATGATTCAAGCTGCATATAGAGACAGAAGAAAATGTATTGGTTTGTAAAAGTGTTTGCTTGGCTGCGTATTCTAGCACTTCAATAGCACTTAATTGCCTTTGTTTAATTACTGGGAGGGGTGCAGGAAGGGCGATGGTACAGGCCCATTACTAGGGTGCTCACATAATTTCAATTTTTGAGAGGCAATTTCGGTGGTAATGGGGAGAGGGGGTTGGAAAAGGCGAGGGTACAGGTCTCTTAACTTAGTGCTATGTCTTAAAGCTACCGATCGGCACTAGTGGAAACATCTATGCGGGAGGGCGACTTGGTTTGGTTTACAAGTTGCTATCTTAGTTTGAGTTTTAAACAGGTTGGATCATAACTGTTGATCAAATACAAACAGCTGCTTAAGGGTTTTATAAGTGACCAAATCCTGCTTTAAGTGACCCTAAGACTACCCATCGATCTATTTGAGCACTAGAGCTCAAAATAACCAAAGACAACAATGTATTCATGGTACATTGCCCTATAGTACTCAGTACAGTCAACAAAATATCTGTCAAAATGGACCTTAACAGATTTGGTGCCCTGTTGGTGGTTCCAGCCTCTGTCCATTATAATGTTGTTTTGTGTTCTTTTCAGATTTGCATTCCAGAGCTAAAATTGTTTGTAATTACTACTTGCTTCTTCCAATCATCTGAATGCACATATTTGGAATAAGAGTATTTTTCTTATCAACAAAACTTTTTACCACTACTCAAATTTCTCTATCGCGTCCCGCGGGAAATCTGTCTACAACTTTTCCAAACAGTTCTTTCTTTTTAAAACCAATAGATTTACCTGCATCGGTTTATTTCCCAGAAGGGTATAAATTTTCACTCATGGGTTGGATTTCTAGCCAGAACCATCTGTTAGTTTTTCACTAGAAAAATATCCCATCTCCCTTAAGATTTCTCCAAAAATATTCCTCATAACTCCTTCAAAAGACAGTCACAGAGTAAAATTAGATGATTCTCTCTCTAACAGGCCAGGGGAATCCAAACTCTAACTTCCAAATCTTCCCTTTACTGGCAGACTTCCAGGGGAGCAAGATTAGAGATGACATGTATGTCAAAGGTCACAAGATTCACCTACTGGGTTTAATTCAACTTTAATAGTCACAAGAAATTTGTCAGGTAAAGTTTAACAGAACTTTTCTTTCCACACAAAACAGATATATAGCTGCTATCTTTTTACTTCAAAGGATGTCTCTAAATTTGAAAAACTGATTTCTTATAAGTTTCCTTCAAAATTTTGGTAAGAATAAATTTATCTCTTTAGTGAGATTTCATGGGAATATGAATCAAGGTTGCACCACTGTTTTACATTCAATTTATAGTGAGTTAACCATCCAATGTCTCACTGCCCCTCCACCTACCCCTGCCTCTGCCCATCCCCCTGCCTCTGCCCATCCCCCTACCCCTGCTCCAACCCCTGCCTCAACCCCTGCCCCAACCCCTTATCCCACTCAATCAATATATGACTGATCACTGTCTTTATATCCACAGACCTCAATTCTAAATGCTTCACTAAATCTAGGTCCTTTAATTGTCTGGTTGGGAGGGTGTGGGGATGGGTGGGGTGGCGAGGGGGTGGGGAATGTTTCAATTTAAACTGGCAACGTGGTTCAACAGACCTAGTTATCTTATCCCTTCTGCCCTGTTCAAAATAATATTGTGTCAAAAAGGGCACAGTAATTATGCACCAGCTAGAAATATTAAAGGTAAAGACTGATGAGCAAACTGAATTCTCCCTCCATTCCCCCCCCCACCACTCCAACTTACCCTTCCCCATAAAGTGTCCTGGATATTTCTAGGGGACCACCAGCACTACTGGTGAACTATCATCAAATTTTTATGGATGCAATCAGTATATTTCTTTCCTTCTGATATGTGTATTACTTACGCTAGTCTAGACATTTTGTCTTTGGTGCCAGAAGTTATTTGCAAGAACTCGATAAATTAAACGACCTAACGAGGAAGTTTCTTCATTGGGAGGAGGAAATTCCTAGCTACAACCCATGTTGTCTTAGCATGTTTACAACCAAGGGGGGTGAAAAGGGTGACATTTACATGACGTTTTCATGTTCGAAAGTTCTGGGTTAAACTAGTTTCCATCCATTTGTCTTTTTTCAAATTAGTTTCATTGTTGTCGGACTGTTTCCTCTTCTTGTTTTTTCTTTCTTTTTTTTAAAAACTAAATTGTTATTTGTCATCAATGAGGCAAAGAATCAAAGATTTGTTCCAGATGGAACTACGTAATTCCATATTCAAATATTGAAATCAATAGATGAGCTGAAAACTTAAATATCATAAAAAATGTCCAACAAAGCTTTAAAATTTAAACGACTGTGATAGACGGCAACGGAAAGAGAACGTTCGGAAAATATTCTGCCAGTTTTGGGAGTCCTGTTACTGGTAAGTTGAGAGGCGACAGGCCACTGCAAAAAAACTACATCTCTCCCAAATCACTCCACCAATGTCCTGTTTTTGGTCAAGATGCATTTCCCGATATCGACTGGATTCCTTGTGAAACGATTATAACTTAATATCGTTCTTGTTTCTTGAAGGCTTGCAAAGTTGTTTTTTTTAATGCTAAAAGCATTTAAAATCATTATTTCCACTTCAATAGGAACCTTACAAGACAAACCAACAGTTGCTGTTGGGAGAATTACCCTAAAAGAAACATGGAGTATTAATGCAAAAGTCTACCAGTATAAAAGTTTCTTACAACTAAGCTCTACAATGTAAATTGATTGCAATAAATTACAGCTACATACAGCCCAGTTAGCGAGAATTTATGCATATATATGACCGTTGCGTATCGCCACTTTCAGGCTGTCTTAACAACATTTGAACTTTCAAATTTTGTTAATGTGTTTATACCTACGGTGGCACTAAATCCCCCCTTCTTCTGCGCTATTTAAAGTCTAAACCCGGGCGATAAAACTAACAATTGTATAATCTCGAGTTTTTGGCCCCAAGGGTACCAAGTGGTAATCTTTATTTTGATGTCTAAGTGATTGACGTTCATTTATATGGAGAAGGCTGGTAGGGTTAGTCTATTCTTCGCAACCTTCTTTTGTGTTATTGTTTATCTTTCATCAATACATTTCCATCTGAAAAATACTGACATTTCATAACTTCCTACTCTCAACCTTTCTTTTCTCTCCTTCACTCTCTTTTCTTTCCCTTTTTTCTTTTTTTTTTCTTTTTTTTTCTTTTTTTTTTCTTTTTTTTTTTCCTTTTTTTTTTTTTTCCTTTTTGTGGGCAATTCCTCACCTTTATGGAGGACAGACTTACATTCCAACACACTTAACAAAATTTCCTGCCCCTGACAGGAAGAAAAATACAAATTTACAGAAAAACATGCTGGCAAGAGACTTCTGGGGAAATTATTTTTCAGTGATTCAAATTATTGTATTCTCCTGTCGTATTAGAGAATGGCTTTCGAATATTTTGGCCTCTGGGTTGAAAAAATCTCCAGAGGAACTGCGACTGCTTTTTAGTGGAAAATTTTAAGGTGGATATGAAATATGAATTGACAAGATTGACCTTAGTAGTACAGAGCAGCCAAACTTTAAACTGCACCATAGATGATAAGGACACTTAAAATGTGAAATGCTCTTGTTATAACACAAGAAATATGTTTTGATTTATGTTCAATTCTATGAATTTTCATTTATTGTTTAGTACTATAAAGAACGAGACATGAAAAGTTCAAACGAAATAAAGTCACATTTGAGACCTCAACTGGGATCAGGGTCTCGTATTCCCTCGCAAATGTAACATATAACCAACCACGGACATGTTAACAATGCCGCAGGACAGACAACTATGCAAGAACAAGGTCATGATGGTTATTTGCAATTAGCTAAAACAATATATTTATAATAATAATAACAATAATAATAACAGCATATATAACGTGCCAACTATCTGTGAAACCTATTCCGAGCTGCAGGTTACAAAGAAAACAAAAACAAAGCCACTGAAGTCATGAGAGCTAGTAAACCGCACAGGACCAAGTAGCCCAGATGATATCAAGTAAACCAGATGATATCAAGTAAACCATATGGAGAGCAAGTAAACCGGATGAGAGCAAGTAAACCGGATGAGAGCAAGTAAACAAGATGATAGCAAGTAAACCAGATGAGAGCAAGTAAACCGGATGAGAGCAAGTAAACCACACAAGAGCAAGCAGCCCGGATGAGAGCAAGTAAACCGGATGATAGCATACAAACCGGATGAGAGCAAGTAAACCGGATGATAGCAAGTAAACCGGATGAGAGCAAGTAAACCAGATGCGAGCAAGTAAACCGGATGAGAGCAAGTAAGCCGGAGAATGCCGGTCACTCACTAACTCTTCTATTCTTGATCGCCCAATCATGATCCTCCCTGAAAGAGAGATCTCACTTCTGCGAGGTCTGATGCCGAGTTCATGAGTGTTCACACTACAAAAGGTGATATCGGCCTTGTGGCATCAGATCACCGCCCCCCTCCCCCCCCTTCCACCCCCATTCATCCTCAAAGGTGAACACAGCTAAAATTGATTCGATTACCTTTGCCCTTTTATCAGTGAAAACAAAGTTTTACTTACCTGACCCAGGTCAAGGGTGACGGATACCCAATGGTATTGCATGCCATTGGCAATACTTGGACTCTGCCACCAGTTATTGGTGCCGTCGATGGCATGCTCTATAGGATGTCTCTCATCAGACTGCTCGCTGGTGAGGTCACAAACCCGGCATTGTGGGAAGCTTATTTTGGGATCTGGAACGTGTTCGACCAATCGGCAGTATATTTCGGACCTGGTTTCCCCACAGGTGGCGTTAGAGGTGATCCTTGCTCTGGTTGCGAGGTTGAATACGTGCGGGAACAACCCTGCAAAAAACATAAAATAAATGGAACCTGCATTAGATGAGTTTAAAAAGACATGTTTCAAATTAAACATGCGTAATGAACCCCACCCCATTCCACTCCCCCACTCCACTTACCCAATTGCTAACATGCCTTCCACAAACACAGAGATAAATAAATGGAACCTGCTTTAGGTGAGTTTCACCAAGACATGTTTCACACAAAACATGTGTATTGAACCCCAACCCCATTCCACTCCCCCACTCCACTTACCCAATTGCTAACATGCCTTCCACAAACACAGAGATAAATAAATGGAACCTGCTTTAGGTGAGTTTCACCAAGACATGTTTCACACAAAACATGTGTATTGAACCCCAACCCCATTCTACTCTCCCACTCCCCCACTCCACTTACCCAATGCTAACATGCCTTCCACAAACAGAGGTATGTTCAGGATGTACTTTGCTTGGAGAATATATGGAAGTTAATGATATCCAAAAGGTATTCTGTAAGTCTCTATTATCAAACTGCTAAGCAAATTATCTTGAAAAAATATGACGAAATCTATGCCTGCAGCAATCCTTGTCATTTACCTGTAGAAAAACACCATTTTAAGTAGTACAGTTGAACTGCAGTAGAGTTGCAAACACTATACCTGGCTCAATGATAACAGTATTAATCTGTATTTTACCACACACTGTAGTTTTATATTGCCTCAGTTGTATTTGGGTTGTGCGAAAGAATTGAAAGAACTACAGCCAATCCTGCAATTATATTTTATTAAAGAATTCTGTCACAAACATATATGCAAGAAAAGCTGAAAGAGAAAAAGCTCACTTTTTGACATAAAGCAATCCTTATAGTTTTTCAATATGTAAATTAAAACAGAGCAAGTGATGTCAGAGGGGTATCCTGGGTGAATCAATAACAGTTTGTTTCTGCAAGCAAGGCTTTTCAACCTCATGGAAAAATAAAGGAACTTTCTACATAAATTTTCAATTTATGAGCGTTAATATCACTCCACTGGCAGGGTTTTGTGGTGATATTTAGCCCTTCTCGTCAGAGTTTTCAAGAAAAATGGAGGTTAGACCCACCACAGTAAAAAAAATTGTTAAATGTTTCCTTAAACCTGAAGTACAGTGGCGGAGCGTCCATACAGTCAGGGGGGGCGGATGCTGGCGCCCTTTTCAGCTCTTACCACTTTTTACTTATTCGCGATTATTGACTTTTTTATTGCGCTCTCATCTACCTATTGACATTTGTCACATTTTGTTGGTGTAATTTAGCGATGACACCTATTTATTCTTCGTTTATCTGCAAATTAGCCAGGTCCGGAAAGGGTCATTTCCGCCGATCTAGGGAGTATCTTTACTCCAAAAATTTCTTTACGTTACGCGCCAACCTGTGGTGGCACTCCGCTTAGATAGTGTCGAAAGCGCCCCTACAGACCATTCTCGCCCCTCCGACCTAATACCCCTAGCTCCGCCACTGCTGAAGTAGGAACTGCTATCAAACAGTACTAACGAAAAAAGGTGATATGAACACTGTGCATATATATTTCAAGCACTATTAACACTGTTAGCCACAGTTTTGATGTCCTTTTGAACAGGCAAGAATAAAGAAGTAATCAATACTGCAACATGCAGTGAGGCGATTAGATCAATATTTAACAAGACAACGGAGAATAGCTCTCGAAGTAATTCTGCGGGTCGTGTCAGGAGTCTTCGACGCTTCAAATTTTTTACAGATACATACAGGATTGACTTCTAGTCAGAGTAAAATATTAATTCTAATGTATTTATTCTTAAACCATTCTAATCTCATTGCAATAAAACGTGGTTATTCCAATATGATACAATTTTGTTGGACCATTAACCTGGACAGAACCACTATAGGATAACACATATATATACTGTTGAAATCTCCCTCAAAAATACCCAAGACATTTTTTTGATCTACGGATATAACACTTGAATTTGTAATAATTTTGTGGTTATGTTTACTTACTTCATTTTCAAATCTCTGCAAGTTTATGTCACAAATGTCATACTTTTTTGGTTCCCCTTTATATGACAAAATTATGTTTTCATGTATTGACTTACTTACAGAAATATACAATTAGACAAACACCAAAGACTGCAAAATCAATTATATATGCAGCTTTTTTTTTTGGGGGGGGGAGCTTTCAGGGGATATAACTGGGATAGGGAACTTGTTAAGGGATCTGACTGGGGGGGGGGGGGGGGTGGGTTGGGTTTGACAGACCTGTGGAGAATGCTATATTGTTTATCAAGACTTAACATGACAGTGCTTTTGCAGACTTACTTAATAACAAACTGGTTGTTCCAACAACAACTTCAACAAAAGTTGTTTGTTTCAAAGAGAAATAATCCTCTCTGAATACTAGTCACTCGGTCCAAGGGAACAAGTGTGTTAGGAAGCTGATACATACCACATCTTCAAATGTGGTGAGTGTGGGGTGGGTGGTGATGTTGTGTTACCCAGAGATGTTTACCATCCAGGTGTGGGTTAGCTTGGGATTAGTGTATTAAAAGTATAAGCACCACATCTAAACCCCAACCTTGTAATTACAGACAGCTGTGATCAATTATTCACTGTTTCGCAAAGCAGTGTAACGTGGATTGCTAAAACTATTTCAACTCATCAATATAGAAGGGTTCTTTGAGACCATCGGTATACTGTATATGTATACTGTATGGGTAAATGGCAGAGTAATCTTGCCCTTATCCCATGACCCAAAAACAATCGTATGCTCCTTTGACCTACAACAAACTGTAATATTTTAATGACCTGTATTTTCTCAGGCACAACTTAACCCTTGAGCATGCCATGAATTTTCTGTGATATTTATCTAAGACCTCTTACCATCAATCACCCCTCTCTCTCTCTTTATTTCCCAATCATAATTAACTCCTCTCCCATTGATCCTGAGATAATCGTCTTTATTTGCTAAACCAAATCCTTTTCTTTCCCCATTACACTCTGGCATGTCCGAACAGTTTGATCACAAATCCAGATAAACAGAGAGCACTTTACAAACCATCTTGTCTGTGAGAGGATGTATTTCCTGTGCAAAGAGCTGGACAAATGGAGATGGGACCGGATTACAAGGAGAAATTGACTCGCCCCTGCTACCCTCAATGAGATGGGTTTGACCATTGGATTAACTGATGTGATAGTGTGTGTTTGACGAAAGCACATGTGTTGTATTTGCTAACACGATCTTTCTTGTCACTATTGTAAAGCTATCCAAACCTTTGGCACTTCATGAAAAGTAAACTTTGTTCGTTCCGTTACTCTAGCGCGCATCCTAGTAACCTACATACATGTACAACCAATACATTTGTACTAAGCTTACAAATTTCAACTGCATGTGTTGCCATGTAACCACATGATAGATCAATTTTACAGCATCTATAAAAAAAAAATATGTAATGTTTATAGAGCTGTCTTTCTAACTATATTAAAAGAATGCTCTTCATTCCACAACAAGAATCACATGTCCCCTGTTTCTAACCCCTTTCCACCCCACAACTTGGCCTCTTCTACAATGTTCCCCCTCCTCTCCCCCACCCCCCCCTCCCCTTTCCTTCACTAACCCTTCTGACCACACACAGGCTTACACACAGTTTGTAAAACAAATATTTCAAATGTTCATTTTATATTAAAGGAAAAAGTTTTTCAGCAGAATGGATGCCCCTGATCATAAATGTCCAACAGACATCAGGATACAAGAAACAGTAAAAGCCCTCGACATCCCACCTGTAATAAATAATTAAATATATGCAAATTACCTTGGTGTCATTAAATAACTATTGAAAAATGCTAGAAAGTCACGTTATGGTCACCCATTGTCAAAAAAATGTCATTTTACTGCTATCCTTTACAGCATGTTACCTTAATTCTTGATAAATAATTTTATTGTCAAATTTAATATTTCTTGATCTCTAGGAACACTGTTGGTGGGGGTGGAGGGGAGAGGGGATCACAACCCCCAGTATGGACCAGTAAGGTAATTTTTGTATGGTTTAGCATGTTTTAACCTACAGTTATGCCTATTGGAAGGCTAAGGTCCAATGGATCATATAACACTGAACACAATTCCATCCACATGTTATACATGTGGATGTACACACACACACACTGTTTGGGAAGTTCTACCCTCAATAATAGTGATGATTTTTACCTTGACATCTCTGTAACCTGGACAAGTCTATTTATTTACACAATTGTACAAACTGACCTACAGGGTCAACATAGGTGACATTCTGGGCTATATCCCTTTAAACTGGCCAGATATATAGTACATCTGGTGACCAGATCCTGATATTTGATATTACCTCTATGACAACCAGTTTTGAATTCAATGGTATTTTCACCCAGGTCTTACCATGAATATATCAAAAAGCAGACCTGATGGTTACGACGAATAAAAATATCTGTCCATCAGATGGGAAACTTTACAAAATAATATCCAGAGCCAATGGAGATGGCTTTAGTTTTCATATAATCATCAAATCCTATTTAACTTGAAGATGATGGTAAGCGGGATGGGGGATGTAAATGGGGATGGAAAGTAAAGCTTACAGCCTACTGTACATTAAATTTCCATGGGAGGGGGTATGAGCTCCCAAAGGGAGAAATATCAGCTTGCTGCCAGGATGCCTAGAATGTTCACAAAATATCTCTAGCTATTGGTGGAAGCACGTTCTTGTTCTGTATTTTTTTTTTTTTTTTTATAACTGTGGGTGGAGGGTGAGAGGGGAGAATAATTGAGGTTGGGTGGATATATCAGATAGGGCCCCATCCTGAAAGGACTATGATATTACTTCTAGGGTAATCACGATGATCTATAAATACAGGTTTTAAATTCTGCGATCCTATCACCAACATTCCTGCACTTATTTGTTGACAAGAGTTAGGAACACTATACTTCTACAGCTAATACAGTTCTATAAATAACACTCTATAGCATATTTGTAAAACAGTACTATTAATAACACTAATATAGCATACTGTAATACAGTACTATTAATAACACTCCTATAGTATACTGTAATACAGTTAATAACACTCCTATAGTATACTGTAATACAGTACTAATAATAACATATCTATTTAGTATATATAACAAGTAATACAGTACTAATAATAACACCACTAAGCATACTGTACTACAGTGTACTATTAATAACACTCCTATAGCATACTGTAATACAGTACTATTAATAACACTCCTATAGCATACTGTCATACAGTAAATACTATTAACAACACTGCTGCAGCTTGCCTACAACTGTTTGATCTGTTTCTCAGCAAGATATAAGACCTGGAGAACTAATCAAATTCCTCACACCTTTTGCCGCCTTTTTTTTTTCTTTTTCTTTTTTCTTCTTGTTTGTACTAATGAGGAAAGCTAAAACATCAGTTAGGCTAGATTAAATAAAGTATTATCAAACAGGGACTTGTTGGTTGTACCTAGCCAAACAGGGTTCGCCTTTCCTATTCAAGAAAAGAAAAACTGGTAGTGCTAACTTGAAGGGCTTTTGAGATTCTAAATTTTTTCTTTAAAGAAAACCTTCCAGGAGATTAGTAAAGTTCCAAGGATCAACTTGACTAATTATACAAACAAGGAAGTATTAAGTGGCTGGACATGAAATAGGCTTGGAATGTCCAGTAGATCGGCAGGTCCTTTGATGTGGAGATATTTTGGAGAGCGTCAACCTGTTTTGCTACCTGACTTAGAAAGTTCTACTAAAAGGGGCAAACAGCTTTTTGAAGAGGCAGGCACAGTCACTGTAGACCAGGCAACAAAATGAAATGTTGTGACCGATTTTAGCAACACAAGTCCTGCAGTATGTGTATGTAGGGTAATCTGCAGTGTGATGTAGGGTAATATGCAGTGTGATGTAGGGTAATCTGCAGTGTGATGTAGGGTAATCTGCAGTGTGATGTAGGGTAATCTGCAGTGTGATGTAGGGTAATCTGCAGTGTGATGTAGGGTAATCTGCAGTGTGATGTAGGGTAATCTGCAGTGTGATGTAGGGTAATCTGCAGTGTGATGAAGGGTAATCGGCAGTGTGAAAACTTAACAATTCAATTTTATTGTCAATGAACGAATAAAAACTGTGGTACAGCTTAGTTGATGATAGTAGGGGAGTGGTACACATGACAGTTTCTTTTCTTGGTTCCATTTGGGCATACTTGGCAGTTTTAATGCATGCAGGATAATTGCAGGCTTAATCTGTATATATGTTGCCAGGGAGACAAACCTTTGAGAACAAGCCAAAAAACATTACTACTTACAGGGCCATTCCACACCAAGTGGTCCCAACATGGCAAAATTAAAAAGGGTTATTTGTTGTCTCTCTTTGTGTATAATGGAAAGTAGGTATATTAGACTTTCTTAAACTGTTTAAGTTTCCTTCTTCTGATTACTCAATCTTGGGTTATAACAATGTGTATCCATCTCAAACTGAAGGCATATTCACAGTGAATTATCAAACAATAAATTAAAGTAGAAAAATTCCTTAAATGAATGAAAAGTACAAGCTTTCTTTTCATGTGGCAGTTAAATGCAGTCTGCTAATTTATTTAATAACACAATTTAACAAATTTTCTTTGTTGCTGGTAACACAGATTATGTTAAAAATGCCACATTCAGGCTGTGACTTACGTGACAAAAATAAAAGAAAATGTTTTCCTCCAATGATATATAGTGTGCTAGAGCAAAGTGAGCTACAATTGTAAAGGTAGCTATAAAGGTTGATCTGTGATACCACCACTTTTGATCAATTAAACAAACTTTAACAAATTTATGGACTCTGGAAATGTGTGACTTACGTGACGTCACGTAAGTCACAAAGGGAAGTGTAACTTACGTGACAAGTTCATTCTCAACACTTTCACAAAGTTTTGATGGCTTTTATACTATAACAGGTTTATAACACCTTCCTATTTATCAAATATACCTACTCAGTTCTAATATGCAGGAACAATAATTATGTGAAGTATTAATTGAAAGGTAATTTAAAAGTGAATTGCAAAAAGTGGCTCAAACAGCTCAAACTTTAAGCAATATTACTTGTTACCTTAAATTCTCATAACATGTTGGCCAAATTTAAACTTCGACTTTTCCAGCTTACTGCACTCAAAGCTCAGTGAAAATGACACCCTTCTATGCAGTTTTCATATCAATATTCATTATTTTTATTTGTTATATGTTGTTAGACAACAGATTTATTAACGAGTCCATAGATTCTTCAAACTTCAACCAAAATTTGCAAGCCCTGCCCGACAGATCATGCGCCAATCAAATCTCTCTGTTTTGTTTATGACCGTTAGGCCTACTGTAGGACTACTATCACTTTCGTGGCTCTCCTGTGGTAGGTCTGTTCTCTTGAATAGTATCTTTCTTTCATTCTCTTGAATAGTATCATTCTTTTGGTCTTACCGATGTACTGTAGCTTGCAAAATTGTGTTATTTCCTCCCATTGCAATGAATAAACAGGTATTTTCAAATGTTTCCTCTGTGCAATTGGGTAAGAAAAGTGGATGATACTCGATATGTAGGTTACATTTGTGTAATGAACGTGCTGACATGGGCAGTCGCAGTGATTTTCGGCTAATTAAGGAACTATTTAGCTACTGTACTGTAGCACTTAAGTTAAGATATTTCGCAGAACTAGTCTATAGGACTTTTATGTACAACTGAACATCTAGATTTGAACTTGCTCTGTAATTGTATTCACTTAAAGCAAAATGACAACATTTTAAGAGCACCCATGAAAGGCAGAGGTTCATGCACAATGTGACTGCACATGTTATTTTGAAACTTACATTTGATTTGCACCACCACTTAAAATTCTTCCAGCAACTACTGTGTGATGAGGTAGTGTACAATGAACTGACATGTGCTCTTTCTATCCACTATTTTTACATTTTTACATATGTGGAATAGACCCCTCCCCTTCCCCCATCTTAATGTAATGAACTTGTAAACATGTCCTTAGCCTGTGTTACCTTGTATCATTGGACACTGTGAAAGGAAACTGAGCAGTTTCACACATGTGACTTACGTGACAATTTTTTGTGACTTACGTGACGTCACTAATTTGCATACGAATATTGGTATAAAACGCATATCAATCAAATTTTACCTTGAAGTTATTCCTCAATGTGTCCTTTACAGATATAATAGGCAACTTAGCAGATTTCTCTCAATACTTCACAGGATTAATTGATTTCCTCCAAAAAGTTGAAATTCTTCATTTCTCTGCGTGACTTACGTGACAAATGTTGAGGGCGCTATAATTAGCAATGGGAAAGCATTAATGTTTCGCAGTGGTGACAGAATTTATGGTGGGTTTTCAAAGTTCAGGAACAGTATGCTTCTGACTTAACTACAGACTTGTACTGAACATGATATTGAAAACAAGTGTAAAATTTCGCTCTGATTTGTGACTTACGTGACGTGGAATGGCCCTACAACATGTACAAACTGTTTCTGTGGGTGTATGAGGCAGGGTGTTGTGAGGAAATGGGAGCAATGCTTTCACCATGAATAAACATTGTACAACTCTGACCAAGGAGGTATTCCACAATATTTCTATTTACAGGTACAAACCGTTTCCATGGGTGCATGAGGTGTTGTGGGGGTGGGAGCAATGTGTCCATCATGTATAAACATTGTGCAAACATTAGTGTTGCCCTTTGCAAGTGTAACTTTATATATTCTGAGCAAGCCATTGAGTAGTTTTAAAATATACATGGTGGATATAGCCCTCAGTCTAAGAGATGATACCCATTACCCCTCAATCTAACTAAGAGATTCATGAGGTTACAACAACTTGGCTATAGATATCCTTATAACTGTACTCTTCTCTACATCTTAGTAGCTGTTTCATCCGATGCAGAAACCTTACAAGCTTAATAATATAGGCAGACAATTAAAATTGGAAAAGACTTAAACTTTCATTGACCTGAGGGGGGGAGGATTTTCATATTTTCAATACTTGTAAGTTCATATTTCCAACACCACCAATTGTCTACTTCTATTATTTTTTTAGGTTTCTTTGATAAACTTTGACACAAGAAAGGCTAGCTATAATTCTATGGAGTTGTATGCCCACCAACGGAGAGGGCAAACATGTCCATAATGCCAGTATAAACTGCCTGTCTATAGTGTCATTCCATAGAGTCGCCAGGGATGTGCAAACAGAATTTATATTCTTTACCGTTTGTTACCATAACTTCCTCTCCACTGAATTAAGTCCATTGTATTAGTAAAATGGCATTATTTGACACGACAAATCGTTTTCACACCTGGGTACCTCGGGCAGGTGGTTGATGGAGTCAAATTACTAGAGTAAAAATATGGTCCTATACATACTGAGCTGCCCAAAGGTGAACATCGGTAGACTTTATTTTCGGGTTCAATATGGGTTTATCGTACCCTTGCACTAGAAATAATTTGTATCCAGCCCTGTCTCGAATGGTAGTTTGCATACTTAAATAGCTTTTTTAATTTTAAGCTGAGAAATGTTTATATAAGCTTTGTAGTTCATGAGTTAGTTTTCATAATTATGTAAAAGTTTTCCAGTTTCCAGCACAGATAACATGCATGCACTCATAATTGGATATCCCTGAGTAATCTAACTGAGAGATCTGTGTGGTAAGGACCAATATTGATTGCATCTATTTCATTATTAAATACTTAGTTGTTTAATGGTCCAACACCGATATTAAGTACAGTAGTTTATCTTATTTTTTTACTTAGCGAGAATTTTGCAGTTTTATCTTAAAAATCCATCTTTCCTTGTGTAATTTTGGGCTGTTGAAAGTAACAGGTATGATTAGAGTTCTTATTTATAAATATTCATCTGTAATGGCCTAGTATGGAAGTAGTTGAGGTTCCGCCAGATAAACAGACAAATTCAACACAAAACTTCTAGCTCTTTGACAGTGCAGAGTTGGTACAAAATTCACCATAAAAATATAAACCTTTGATATCCTGGATCATATGTACTGCACCTTAAATTAATCCTTTGGTATAAGAGGTCTGAACTATAGAAACCGCGACATGAGATTTACAAGTCAAAGCTGAAAGATGCTATTCATAGAAACATAAACTTAGCATGTAAGTGGTGGAGTAGATCAATGGGAACTCTTCATCCCTCAGCGGTCCATCAATAAATCCATCCCTGGGTTGCTATTAAAGCTGTAGTGTTGCCCAACAAGGACTTATCTCCCCGTGAGGCTCCCTTGTCTTCTATTATTGATAACCTATAAAACCGTTATGCTCAACCTAGTCTGTGGACTTCTTAAACGCTTGTGTAGAAACAGGCGGGTTCACAAAAGAATAACGATTATTTGGTCCGATTCCTTGTTTGTCCCATTACCTCGTTCGGATGGGTCTTTTCTACTAAGATCACACCCTAGACTGGTCCTTTCTCTCATCTCTGCACCCTGAGGCATAAATTGACAAAGTTTAGCTGGTGGAAGCCTGATGTTCTCTCCACCAACTTTCCTTTTTCTCATTTTCACTGTAGACTTTCAAGGGAGGATGTGGAGGGGTGGGGGGGGGGCAGGTTTGATAACGTTATGCCTTTGTAATCGCTTGGCTTAGTTTTGCCATGATATTACGCGTCCAATTAAATTTCCTTCGGTCACTTCCGCAATTATCTTACGTCCATAGTCTAAATTAAGTTAAATACTTATTACCGAAATAGTTGCAACCAGCCGGTAACTTCATCATTCAAAGTCAAAGACAATAAGGAGTTAAGGACATACTCTGCTCAAGGTAGACTAGGAATAGATCTCAATATTACTCTATTTGCACTATTGAAATAATACCTTTAAAAAATTGTATGCACACAGACATGTCATTATAACATATACTGTATCTATCAGTCAAAGTAATGATTATATTCAATGTGTGTTGCAATCAAGAGGGGTGACAACAGGGTGCCCATGAGATATTCCTCCAACAGCAATCCCACAGTCTACCAACAAGTTCCAAAAAACAGCTGAACATAATTACTTAAAAAACACTGGTCTATTTTTAAACTGAAAAAGTATTTAGAAACTTTGTTCCAAATGTTCTGAAAAATGTCCATATGACGCCCTTTCATCCCAGAAATGTCGGTAGGGTAGCCAGAAATGAACCATTCTGTAACACTGAAGTTTAAAGCTATATACTAACTCCACCATTCATTAACCTGTATTGAAACTCCATGAAAGAAATGAACACAGTGTTGTCATAATGCACCTGTTGAGAATTAATATAGCATTTCAAAAAATTCCAATATGTACAGCATAATAGTTTATGATATTTGTTCTATATTCCCAAGCTAATCTCGACACTTCCTGTAAAATATGAAATCAGTTAATAAGCCTGAAGTAATCAAAACATTCCCAGCAGTCCTATTACAGAGGTCAGTTTGTTGTCCCTACACACCCACTCCACATACATTAAAAGTAACCTAACTCTCTACTCATCAACCCCATGTTGTTCCTATGGTAACTTTGTGTCACCATGGTGCTAAATACCCCTCAGCACTGCTTCATTTGTACAAGTCTTGACTAGAGTAGAGGAGGTCTTCCCATCTTGTTTCAAAACGAGAAATTATTTTATTCAATGAATAATGAACATGTATCTGTTATATAGCCTAGCTGATAAAGTTATTCAATAAGGTAGAGTGAGGATATTTTTAAGAGAGGGAAGGGGTGAGGAGAAGGGGAATGGGTGTGAGGAAGGGGAAGGGGAGAGGGAGAAAGGAAGGGTGTGGTGAAGGAGAGAAGGAAGGGTGAAGTGAAGGAGAGAAGGAAGGGGTGAGGTGGGGTGAGGTGAGGTGAGGTGGGGTGAAAACGATAGAAAGTTATACAGATAAATATTAAGAAATCATTGAAATCTTGCTGCCTCTTTGTTCTCATCTCTCATCTCTATTTGCTGGTTACAAATGGCTCTTGAAGAGAGAATTTCTAACAAGCTACAAATACGGAAGAAGCATGATCAATTCTAGACTTTCCAATTAAAGGGACAAAGTCAGGGGAGAGAGGGAAAGGAGGGGAAAGGATTGGGCAGAGGAGAGAAGATGAGTGGATCGAACAACAGCATCTAATTATTTCAACATCTGAAACAACTTTAGGTAACATAACAATATCTCCACCACTAAAAACCAATTAGCTTCTAAGGAAGCTATTCGTCTATCTCTGTACTATGAATCTCTGTATTTTGTTCTTTTGTTTATTAATTTGCACGCGTATTCCTTTGGAATGGTAAATTTGGAAGGAAGAATGAATGCGCGCTGAGAGAGGTGTTGGAGAGGTCACCGGGGCGCAGTGCTAAAATTATACCAGTAGCGACTAGGAAATGTGCCTTAGTGTTGTAGGAGTCAGGTAAGAGAGGAGTGAAGTAAATAATTAATTTGCTTTCTTTGTAAAGCACCTTGAGCAGTGACTTTTGTCTACTGATTTGGCGCTGTCTCATTTATTATTATTATTATTATTATTATCAATATCTTTGTATTACATATAACAATTGGTGAGGGCATTGACATACAAAAATAGTAAGAAATCTATACCATAAGAACTGAAAAGAATAAAACAAATTCTTTCCATGTATGGACACATTGGACAGATTGGAAACATTTTCTTTTATAAGCTAAAGCACTCAAAGAGGTGGCATGTTCCCCGGCCTAAAGGTATACATGTTGTAGTGCTTGCACATTACGAGTACTACCAATACTCATTCACTAAACTCGTGAGCTCATTGATCAATTAATTAAGTATGCCAGTGAAGTGATGAGCTTGTGTACATGTGCTGAGATGTTCAACCTTTTGTGTGTAGACTGTCCTGTTGGCATTGTTAACTGTCTCTTAAAGCAAACACTATTCCTTTCAGTCCCTGACGCCATAGACTAAGATGACTGGTGTTGGTTTAACTAAGTCTAAAAACTTCCTATACAATGAATGCAAATAAAGATATCAAATACAGCCAGACTCCAGAGGTTAACCAATACAGCCAGCATGGAGATGTGCATCACGGTCTGTATGGTGTTATTACACTATTCATAATCGATTCATAATCATGGACATTAAAATATGAATCTAAGAGACTGACTTCGGTCAGCTTGCGGCTTTGATATAAGCCAATGATGGCTTCTTCGCGAGTTCCTGCTTGCAGGAGGATCTAAAATACATACAATACCATGTCATGGTGCCACACAGGTTGGTGGATGGCCTTTTGCAATTTGGTCGACAATATCTCTGAAAATATGAATATTGGCAAAACAACGGGAAAGAATTTGTAACTACTTCGAAACTTATCTTGACAAGATTTGATATCTTGTGAACCCTGGGGTCCGTCAGAACGGTCTTGACAGAGGATGGCCGGTATAAAGCAGATCTGTCTAGCTACCCATTCTAGACTAATACCCAAAGATATTTTTAATACCATTTCCCCCTGGAAGCCCTAAAATAAATCACCTGAAAGCTTTATAAAGACCACCAGGCTGTGGAAAGAAACCGGTCACATGTTACATTCTTGAGGTAAGGAATTAAGCCTCGTAAATGAAACATTGTTGATTCAATGGCTGGAATGATTTTCACACTTTGAATTCCTCCTGTCATTTACAGCAACTTTACAGACTGATAATGACTTGTTTTTCTTCATCAATCATCGACATAGGAAATCTTTTAATACTAAATAAGTCCTTTGGGGCGATCGCCCATTCACATGAAGGAATGCTATACATGTATCCAGCATTCCTTTAGAATCGAGGCACTCCTTCTAACCATCCGTATTTGAACTCTCGCTCCTGATATTATTTAACCATATATTCAATTCAATCACGCAAATTTAATTTACGCTAAACGATTACGGGGACCTTTCATCAAAAATTTATGTAAGCTGTTCCCTCTAAGACTATAAAGGGGAACCTAAAAGCCTAAGCAACCAAAAACCTTTCCAACCACCATGACCAATCAGCCAATAACCTCTCACCTCTAATCCAATTCTGTACATATAGATATAACTAAGAAATCCTCAAGCAGAGTACCTGCGGTTTATATAGTTGACCCTATCATGGGTATGTTTCACTGTAACATCCCTCCCCATCCTAATCCCTCTCCCATTCTAATCCCTCCCCATCCTAATCCCTTCCCCATCCTAATCCCTCCCCCATTCTAATCCCTCCCCCTTCCTAATCCCTCCCCCGTCTTTATCCCTCCCCTATCCCCACCCACACATCCGAACAACCAATTAACTATCTCTTACCTATGAAATAACTTGTAAACTGTGCATGTATGTAAAAAACCCTCTACTTTTTTCACGTTACGATCATCCAAGAATTAGTGGAAGCACCAAAGCTTCCCTGGGGGACCATTTCATAAGGCCAGATTCCTTGAAGTATCATCCACACTTTAACATTTCCTGTTTGATGAGATTCAGCCAATCAGAAATAAGTGACCAATAGGACCATACTCCAATGGAGAATAAAGGTACAGAAATTAAACCAAGCATATGTGTGATTCCTTTATGCACCAGTTATAACTTTCATTCCTCTGCATCTTAGATCACTACCTTTATAGGAAGCTATCACAAGAGTAGAGCCATTGCAGATCCAACTCTTGTATTTCACCATTTAACTCTTACCTGGCTGGATTTATTAAAGTTACAATGTGCTTCATTGTAAACACCTGACCAACTGATATCTATCCCTATCACTAGATTCGTAGTTCTTTGGTTACGAGGATAGATTTCCTAAATACACATGTGTGAAACATAATACATAAATCTACTTCCTCTCACAAGATTATACCTGGATTTTCCCAATATCCCATTATCGGTATCTTATAATTAACATAGTTCCATCGTGTCCATGTCGATGCCCATCATTTCATGTTTAAACAATTTTCAGAAACTTACACGGCACGAAATGACAAAATCGCACAAAACAGTTTAATATCCTGGCTCCTGCAGAACTGTACAGAATGACGTTTACATGAATTATGTGTAACATTGGCCTGACGTTTCGATCCTATCAGGATCTTGCTAGGATCGTAACGTGAGACCAACTTACTTTTACACATTCTTTTACACAGGCTCTTTAGTGGATACGCAGTTTGCTAACAGTTTTGTTTTATTTTGATTTTACATGAATTATGAAAAGAATCATAATGTACTACGTGCGATCAATTCAAAATAACAAATTACACTTTTGTTTCTAAGGAAACTAAATCATCTAAATAATCATCCAAATAGAACTAGCTTAGGTCCTAACCTACAGGGATCATCCAACTTTCACTTTATAGATCTATGCTAGATTAATGAACAACAGTTAGGAATTTAAATCAATTCCAGGTGCTTTTTGGGATGCCTGACTAATTTTCTCCTTCCCTGGCTGAATAATCCAAACTTCAGTATCTTTGTACTAGTTCATGTAATCAACAAGTATGGATAAAAGGAGATTTTGAAACAATACGAATCCTGCAGAAATGAACTCGTCTTTGCTAAGATCATAATCATAAAGTAGAAAGATTGAGTGCTCTCTGATACAGGGTAACAACTCCCATCTCAAGTTGGTGACCATAATTTATATACCATTAAGGGTGAGCAGCTGGTCAACAGATGACTGCAATGATCGGTTGCTAGGGTAAGTTGAGGACCCCTAGTGATACAAAAGCATCCTTGCCTAGAGAAAAAAACAACCCAGCAAGGCAAAGCTACAACCAGGTAACTTTTAAGTAAATTAACCTTGCATAGCAATTTAAGGATTTGTGAATTTTGTTTATATAAATTACATAATACAAAAATAAAATTATAGATAGATTCTATGTACTAAAAAACTTGTATGTAAACCAACATCACTGCATAAATTTGTGAAGCCACATAAAGTCTTCTTTACAAGGCATTGTTTTTATAAAACACAAGATACAAATTTAATGAATTTTTCCCTGAACTGCAAACATGTTTACCCCTCCTCCATATTTCAGTATTTCTAAAGTTAGTCTACCTTTTACACATATGTACAACAAAACTATCTGATCGGACAGACGAATATCAATAACTTTCACGTGAGTAAATAGCCATCTTTTCACCGGTGACAAAACCTAATTTTCATGTTTGATTCCTGTACAGTAAGAACATAAAGGATGCAGGCAACATGTGGTCCCAAATGACCACGTTGTTACAAAACAGAATAACAATAGAGACAACAGGGTCGAAATGAGATTAGCCCAGAGGCACACCAACATTGGCTGTTTAACGCAGAGAGAATCACACCGCTCTCCGGTAGAATCAATTTCTCCCTCCTGTGTAGTTCTTTGTCGATCGAACAATGAAATACAACGGCCCTTCAGAGGCAAATGATTACTCAGCGCTTGTAAGTGGCCTGGCTTCATTCAGACGCCACTTATGTAGTAAGACAGGACACATTCTGTGATACAACAATCTGATAGCTTTCAGGATCATCAAGATTTTCATCAATAATGATCAAATAATTTGAGGATGTTGAAAGTTGAAACAGCTTTTTCAGAAAGTAAACTTTATGGTATACTTGCAAGAGACACAATTTCTTTTTCACATACATATATAGTACCTACAAATAATCAAATTTGTTAAATTCGTATGTTTTTCTAGCCTAGCGTATGAGTACAATTACAAGTTTAATTATGAGTACAATTCTATGTAGCATGAGTACTCACTACAAGCCTGTAGTGCATTCTACTCCTGTCATGTGCAGTGTGACAACTGTCACTGATTGGATGATGCTACAATGAAATCTACTATGAAATTGGGTGAAAGTTCACATGTTGTTTTCACATGTGGTGCTCCCTCAATGCGCTTGCATTACACATGCTCAGCATCCTCTCTCCCCTCTCCTTCCCCACCTGCCCCCCACCAACCCCCCATCCCAAGCAATCCCCATCCCTATCATTGTTTTAATCCATTTTATATCATGGTATCATCCATATTCCATTTAATTTGTTGATTGGAAACGCAATTAGTTTAATCCCCCACAAATGAATTAAGCCCGCCTTTCTTTCCTTGCATGGTAACCGATACCCGATTTAAAGGGGTTCAGGAATGGACCGATGGCACCGACCTTGTCAATATGCTTTCTAGGTAAAGTCAACATCAAGTTTACTCAGAGTCATACAACTTTTTCTGTCAATAAAATCCCAGTTTACAGAGCAATCACATACCTACTTGAAAGATTATAAGTGTTGTTGGACAAACTCCAACCATTACTGTTTGTTTCCAGATAAGAGGGCATGTACCAAAACAAAGTGCCCGAGATAATAGCACAGTATTTTGTTTAAATGTACAGTACTTAGAGATACAGTGATTTATTAGTTAGCCCATCATCCCTGAGGCCTTTGGATGCCTTATAATAAACATGTTTTCAACTTGACCTTCACACATTGTTCCAGGTTCATCATAAGTCACATATAGGAGTGTTAGCTCAGTGGTTAACGCCGGTGCCTTTCAACCATAAGGTCCTGAGTTCGAGTCACTCCAAGATTTAATGTATTTCGTCTAGTTACAGAGTTATTGACAATTCATAATCATGGACGTTAAATATGAATCTAAGAGACCGACTTCGGTCAGCTTGCGGCTTCTTATAAGCCAATGATGGCTTCTTCGCGAGTTCCTGCTTGCAGGAGGATCTAAAATACATACAATACATACATACTGATACATACATATCAGGTCCTTTAAATGATGGATTGTTATATTTTCTTTGCATCCTTCACTATTGTTGTTTAAGTACTGTATTTTAACACTGCCACCAAAGAGCTGTACTGTTTTACCAACCTCAGGTCATGCAACTCAGAACTTTTCTGAGTTTGGTATCGAGGAATGGTTTTTATCCGGTATCACATGGCAAACTTTTAATACAAAACTGATACAGTCAGATTTACAGATGCAAGTGCAAGGGTACATACTGTAACAGGTTTTGTGCACAGGAACCAGAATATTTAACAATGTTCAGTCAATTGAGGTAAAGCTCTTCAAATTCCCAAGAAATTCAGAATTGCAGATCTTAACACCTACAAACTAACTTCCAAACAATAGCAGACACATACATGTGTATGCTGTCAAATAATCAACATGTACTGAGTTGAAAGGAGTACAACTTTTAGACATTCTGAAACAAACTCGTATTTTTTTAGAGATTAAAATGTAATCTTAAAATTTTAGTTAAATTTCTCAGGTAAACATACAACTTGTCCTTTTCGATTATATCGGACGGAAGAGTTGTGGAAAGCAAAGTCTAGGAATGATGCGTAAGTGAGACAATTAACGCAGAAAGATATAGGCAATATTCCCTGCACACTCTTAAACATGAATCATACAAGGTAAACCCATTTGCACTGAAAGTTTTAACCAAGTTCCGGAGTCAAAACAAACATAACCTTCTTATCTTTCTTGACCACAGAACCTTCATTGTGTTATCAATGATTGCTAAGGCAGAGATAGAAAATAGAGCGGCTATTATCCTAAACCACTTTGGTTTGAACTGCAAACAACGCACAACAGCCCGGAGCATGTAATCCACTGTAAGCTGCAATTACCATCTCTAAGGAGTTTAGGATGTTTTCAATTGACAGCAGCAAGTACTCTAACTTCACACCTGCCTCCTCCTCCATCCTGCAATGATGGAGAGAATGAGAGCAGGGCCAGGTTAAAGGGTGTGAAGACTCGCACAAAAAGAAACGTCTAATGCCGGTAATCTGACCTAGTTTTGAATGAGGTGTAACAGAAGTGTTAGACACCATCGTTCCCAGAAAATACACACACAGCTTGCTACTGTCGGTAATGAGACACTAGTGTACAGTCAGTACTGTACATACAGCTGCGGTCAATACCCACAGCACAGTATACAAACGATACAGCGATGGACATCTCAGGTCCAGCTAAAGATAACAAGGTATCACGTTTCATTACTGTCTGCATTTTGTAGCGACACAAACAAAACGTGCCTTGCAAGCAACAGAAAGTTAACTTTTTCAGATGGCCGCACACGGTTTGGGGAGAGTCTTCAATGCCTTTAAATGAGAACCTGAATCGAAGAATTGCAAACTATGGAACACGACCTAAAAAGTTGGTTGGTCTCGTAAAAGTTTCTGTGAGTCATAGGGGAATTTTTGTTTAGAATTTAAAAGTTTGCCAACAGAGATGGATTAAGTATTGTTTTACAACATCAAGTCCGTACTCCTCCAAGCTAGCTCTCATGAATTCTGGGCATCGATTATGATGAGTGGATGGAGGGGGGGGGAAGGGGAGGAGTCTGGTGGGTCATGGCCCAGTCCTCACAGAGAACCCGGAGTCTTGGGTCTTAAATGCTTGCAGACTGTTGACCAAAATCAAGATTGACTGAGTTGGCAAATTTGTATCTCACTGATTCTCTTGCTGGTTTTGTTTTTCCTTCTTCTTCCCTCATCTTTTGGTTCTCTTAAGCTAGGTCTTTCTGATAATGACGATAGATGGATGAATATGGAATATCAATTAAACACCCATATGTATATCTGCTGGCACCTCATTGCTAGATAGATTTGAACACAATTTATCCCAACCTTACTGTACCTTTCTACTGATCATGATCTGTTCACTGAATGCAACCTGTTAGTCATTCTCTTATTGAACACAATCTTGAGAGTTTCTTGGAAAATAAGTGAAAAATCAAATCCTATTAGAACTCTCTGTCTAGGTTCACTAGGGAAAATGAAGGAAATTAAGTTTAGGCCTGATAAAATTCCCCCTTTCTTTGAGCCGGTAACATTAAAAAAAAAAAATTAAAGAATGAAAAGGCTTCTTTCCCTTTAATATGAATCTGGGGAAATGTTGGCTTTCACATCCTCACCAAGTTCCTCTTTACAAATTAGAAATTAAACACAAGTCTGCAGATATTCTTTACAATTTCCTTGCAATGCCCAAAGGATGGTCGTATCTGTAACATCAAAGAAGACTGTCACGGTCATTCAGTCTAAAAATGCCCTGTCAGTGGGTAATTCACTGTTCATGTTGAACACAGGTGAACAAATTATGACAGCATCATAAAGTAGCTTTTGCCCCCCCCCCCACCCCCTCCCCCATGTGATTATTATCTGAAACTTTTGCTTCAATTAACTCCACAATTTGAGAGATGGTCAAAGGTGATGACACGTTTTCCATTCAAAGATATCTCACTGGGAGATTGAAACCCAAAGAGGATGTTTTTCTTCTAGGGTAAACAATTTAAGTTCCACTTACACACCTTCTGAGCAGGGAATAAACTGAGACTCAAGCCATGCAAAAGAAGTGTGTGTGTACTGTTTCCAAACATATTTGATCACAATGCAATGTAAAGTAATACACAGAGAGTATCATCTTCATGATGTTTGACGCTTCTGAAAGTAACTTTATGAGAAGGCCAGCCAACCTATATGCAACTGCAACCCATGTACCCTGAGAGTGTCACTGAATCATTGCGTATTCGTCCATGGAAAGTGAGACTTTATTAGGTTTACGTATCAATCGCAAATGTAGGCCAAACTTGATACAAAGGCACCACCACTGCTTTCCATCATGTGCATGTAACACAGCACAGTACTTGCCACTATTAAACAGTTCTTGTGAACGGAGATAGTTTTGGTAGCCTCTCTCCAAGCTTTACAAACAGATTAATTAAAGCAGTTGGTTTTGGTGAATCTTTTCTACTTTTCAACACTGAAATCCCCAAACCAATGCATTCGATTGGCTTCACTAATAACTGTAGTGAACTTTCATTTTCAGGTAATTACCATGTAAATATGAAAAAAAAATTGGTAAATTTGAAAAGTTACAAATTTAATTGTTTGCCCGTTATTAAAAGTAATAGGATCAATTGTGTCTGGGTGACAAAATTATTCAAATTACATGGAATTATAAGTAGAATTTTTATCTTAGATTCAATCAACTTGCAATCATTTTTCTTTTATTATATGAGCATGCAAAATTTCTAGGAACTGGCAAATTTTGCCCAGAAAGTTACAAAAACTGCTTTAAATTGGATCTCACGCTATTGTTGCATTCTTGTAAAGCTTCCATGGGAGGAAATCTAAGAACGATGGTGTTAAAGGGCAGACTTGATTGAACTTTTAAAACTTTTGCTAAAGAATCTATGCCATATTAGGAGTTTTTGTGTGGATTATTTGTACACATTTTATTCCTTTCTCCCATAAAAGTAGGAATTGGTTATATACTGTAGTGAGAGAATCGATGATAAAAGTATCTCTCAATTCTCTGAATTCATATAGCGACTGAAGCATATTATTTCAGGCCAGTGCATACCTATTATGCACAGTATCAACCTGTACAATGTCACCTTCTCCCATACGAGAGGGTTTCGTAACTTAGGGGAGGGGTTCAGGGGGAATATTTTATGCGGTATCGTATCGCAAAATGCTATACAAAATGGTCTAGTTGAAATATTCAAGTGTAAAAATATAAAAGCAGATTTCAACACAAGAACTGTGGGCATTCAATGAGAAAAAAAACTTCAGAGCTCCAGAAAACTTGAACACTTAACTTATACGTGTATACATGTGTACAGTACAATCTCCTCCATGTTTAAAACCATCCAGTGTTATCAACACACTTGTTCATACTGTGTCAGTACTTGTACTAATATTCTAGCATTACGAACCGTACATACTCATCCTCCGCTCTGCGGACTTGTAATCACACTCGAGACATTTGGCATCTACAGTAGCATATATGTAGATTTAACTTAGATTATTTAACTGGTACACATGATGTATACTGAAACTGATTGAGAACAAACAGAATCTTCCTTCCTGAATGAAAGACACAGAAGGAAAACGAAAAGAAAGACACTCGACACAAATAATCAAGACAAAAACAACCTCCCACTATCCTATCCGCACCAACCACCTCCACCCCCCCCTCCCCCCCTGCTCCCACACATATATGGTGTGATGTTAAGTCATCCATTTCTCTGGTGTCGATTGAAGTAATGTCACTTTAATATGGTGCAATCATTTAAAAATTCTCACTGATATTATTTTTAATTCATTACTAACTGAAAGTCCCCATGCAAACAGAGACAAGAGAATACCAGTTTTGGTAAATTACCGAGTTAAAAAGTCAGACCACCGATTCTAATGTTAGACATGTGTAAGAAGAGCGAACACCAATCCTTGAAAAATGTCAAACGATTTATAGATGTCACCACTTCAGTCTCAGGGTTTGTAGAAAAGCTGGAGAAATCCCTGACTGACAGGAATAGCAAACACTGCTGTCACGAGACAGTACACAGATCGGAAGTGAAATGTCATCGAAATATATTTCAATTTTGATCCAGAAAGGTGAAAAATGGGTGACTGCTGTTCAAGAATGGATAAAAAAATAATCCAGCAGGTGCACACATGTTTACACACACACTGATTATGATGATTATCATTATTCCTTTCAAATCCATAACAGGTTATATGTGTTCAGAGCTATAGAGAGAGAGAACTGTTGACAAACTGTTTATATGTACTGCAAAAAGCATGTGTAGGTACACTGGTACAGTATTTCATTTTTCATATATAAAAGGGGCTGGTTTACGTTTGAAGAAAGTCCTGCCAGGAACGAACATCAGACCGTCAAACGGTGTTTAATATCAAGATATTATTTATTATTTCCTTCAAATTCCATAAAACAGTATGTGTTGAGAAAGAGCAAAAAGCACATGTGTAGGTATATTAAAGCACATAAAAGGTGTTGGTTCCACTTTGAAGAGGATCCCTGCCAGGATCAAAAACATTAGATCCTCTAATATTGTTTATGTGGTTATCAAGAATCCACATCACTTTTACTAACCAGGATGGAAAAAAAGCAATCTCCAATACCTGAATGCAGGCCTAGAATTTCACTTGCTAAAAAATGCCAACTGCATAACAAATCTTCCTTGCTAAAATCAAATTCCTACTGGTGAATTAACACAATTTAAACAACATGTGTCTCAGGTCTAGAATTCACAATTTTAACCCACTTGCTAACAATTGCAATCGCTTAAAAAATTTACACACTAAAAGTTCTCACCAGGCATTTCCCCGGAAATTACAACACCAATCAGTTACTCCGCAGGATTTTGAGAACAGCCAAATAAATATTTCCTGATCGTAAACAGTAACATGGGAGGGAAGGGCCGGGGGGGCTTAGGTTGAGTACACGGAAATCATGCCAATTATTTGACAGATGATTTTTAATCGACTAATCATACATTTATGTTCGGCATATCTACTGGCAGAAAAGTGCTTTCTTTTTTAAATTTCAAACAGCAAAATCCACTGGCATTTAGTTAATAAACATAGCCTGGAATGGCTATCGCAACTTACCAAACAGATCCCAAAGATATGAAACATAATCAAAGCCATTTCAAATGCTTACTGTAGTAGCAGTGGCAGAGCGTCCATACAGTCAGGGGGGGGGGGGGGGGATGCCCCCCCTGACGGACTCAAATGGACTGCTGGCGCCCTTTTCAGCTTTTTACCACTTTTTACTTAAATTCGCGATTATTGACTTTTTTTATTGCGCTCTCATCTACCTATTGACATTTGTCACACATTGTTGGTGTCATTTTCTGACACCTATTTATTCTTTGTTGCTCAACAAATTAGCAAGGCCTGGAAAGGGTCATTTCCGGCGATCTAGGGAGTATCTTTACTCCAAAAAATTCTGTACGCTCCGCGCCAACCTGTGGTGGCGCTCCGCTTCGATAGTGTCAAAAGCGCCCCTACAGACCATTCTTGACCCCCTGACCGATACCCCCAGCTCTGCCACTGTGTAGTAGGACCTACATATATGCCATCACTTCCTCTTAGACACATATATACTTTTTTTCTTCAAACTTGATAAATTAAGAATAGGATTGAAAACTGGTTAGGAATTGTTAAAAAACACTTACATAATCAAATTGCAGTTTTTATGACTTTTGTTTGAAGAGTTAAAAAAAAAAACCCAGATTCACCCCCTTTGCCCATTTGATCTATGGCACTGAATCAGCAAACTATCATTTGACTAGACTGTTATGTAAAGAGGAAATGATATATGACACACTGTTGGAGTATTGCTTTGTAACGTGCTATGGTGACCAAATGTAGTATTTGCCTAGACCTGTCAAACCATTAACTTAGTGTTAACATTTTACATAGCACTCTTCAATATATCTGTTATTTGTTATCTTATTAGTCACAACATGCTGAAAACGATATGGTTTCATTTGAAAGTTACTGCTATGTACAATTTTGCATTTGTTTAACAATTCGATGATGTTACGGTATTGGAGAAAACTTTTTTCCCTGTTGGTTCCAGTGTAACAAACAAATCATGATGATTTGCTGTTAACATTGACAGGGATCAAAAGAGAATTTTGCCTCTTTCCTCAGTCCCAAAAGTCAAAATGATCCGTTGTTTGACAATGACGAGGGTAAATATAAGAGAACTTTCACCTTAATCACCGGTGACCACTTTTTCGTTGTTCCAGCATATTTAGTATTTATATGGGGTCTATTGTCACCAATCCTTCTGATAATGTCACTTTCTTTGTCATTAATTAAATTCTCATACATTTTTATCGAGTTTTTAAAGTCCTATCATGGACATGGAGAGAGGTTTTATAGCTCTCCAGTCCAACATACCGTATTACATACCACACTCCTACCAAGCACAGACGATTGGTTCCCTGACTTACTCTAAGTTTAGCAAAGTTTGCACACTGTAGGACAGAAAGTACACAGACCCATAGTTATCGCTGGACTTTATATTACATAACAAGTAGTTGAGGATATCTTAGAAAGTCTGTTTATATGCTTTGTGGTCAGACCTCCCACATGAAGGCTTCCTCCTCACAGCATTAAATTCCAAAAAAAAATCCCAAATTTTTCAAATTTGTCATTATTCACTTTTATTATTCCATTCCTAGTGCAACACAAAACAGCAGAACTACTTTACTA
>KN882668.1:227102-242162 GCA_000934455.1 Apostichopus parvimensis
ACAACGGCATCAAGGGAGACAACAACATGGAAGTAGACAACGGCATAAAAGTAGACAACAACATCAAAGGAGACAACAACATCAAATGAGACAACATAAAAGTAAACAACAACATTTAATTAGACAACAGCATCGAAGGAGACAACATCAAAGGAGACAACAAAATACATTGCCTTGCCCTTTTGGCGTTCCATATATGCTAGAGAACTAAGAAATTTATGGTCTCTCTCATCACATTCACTCATACTGTTAATTAGGGAACTTCCATTCTGTAAGCAATGTGTCACAGAGATCAGCCGCTCTTGTGAAAGGATGGCAAATGGATCATTAATGGATCATTAAATGGATTGTAAATGGATCATTAATTGATCCACACTGTTTAAGATAAGCCACTCAAGATAGAGCCTGGGAACAAACAACCAAACAAGTTGATCTTCTACACCAGCCCCCCCCCCCTCCCCCATGCATTGAGAGTCCTGTAAACCTATGATCATGACGATGTTTCCTCATGTGAGTATCGGGAATAGCTACTACAAATGACGGAAAATTAATGGACACATGTCGTCGTCATTGGTGGCTGTTTGTTGTCACTACCTTGTGTATTGAACTAAAGACCTCTGATAAACAGCTCTGTGTTAGTAAATGGAACTAACAGTTAACAGGACAGCTTCAATAAATGTTTAACAACTCATTTTAATCTGTGTCATAAAGTGACATTTTACAGCCTTCATGTACAGCTGCATAAATACAGAATATCTTCCAGTTTCTTATCTGTTCTTTTTTTCTTTCATTATTTTTCTTCTTCACTTTTATTTTAAGATTTCCTTTTCAATGTCAATCAGTCATGTCTTAAAAAGTGTTTGTCAGACTCAGATCTTACAAGTCAATTTATAGCAAATAGATTGATATTAACCATAAATTATGTTTTGTGTTGCTTGGTGACAATCAGTAAACGTTGCATTGCTTCTTTGAGAGGGACACATGGTAGGGTTTCTTCTCAAAATAAAATATTTGATGTATCCAACGGATCATAAAACATATATGTAACTTTTGACTGCTAAGTGTATATTGCAGTGCATATAATGCAAAGAAAAAGGCTACTATTATATCACACCCAATAAGCACCAACAACGACCTGTGTCTGCACTGCTCGCTACTCCTTCCCTCCCTCCTGACCCCCCCCTCCTTCCACTTGTTATTTTAGGGGGCAGGGGTTATGGTTAGGGTGAATTGTTCACCATGAGCATCTCAAACTATAGCGGCACACTTGTTTTAATTGGCACATTATTTTTCCACACCTTCGACGTTTTACAACTATTTTCTCTCCACAGTCACATATGTTTGCATGATCAGTTTAATATTCTCCAAGCAACATCTGCTATGAAGTCTTTCCCACACTCATAACCTGCTGCTAACCACCTGGCCAAAGACCCTACCCTCTAGGACACAAACCACCCCAGCAGTGTTCACACCCAACCTCACTGATGACTCATTCAAGGGAACCATCTTGTTATTGCCCAGGCTGAAATTGAAAATTTAAACTTCATGATCTATTACTAGGACTACCTAGTCTCCTAACCATAGGTTCTGCATGTTCTATGCCTGTAGTCATCTTCACTGTCAAGTAGAAAATGTAGCTTTTATTTTTGAGTTTTTGTCTCCACTTTCTCTACACTTTACCCAGGTATCACTCAAAACACAGATTGGAATTGATCCAAATGACACAGACCTCCTAGTATTTTTCATCAAATGAAGGCTTAAGGTGCAATAAAATTATTTGACAGTCCTTGGCATTTCGTAAGCGTTATGGGATTTTGGTACATAGTTGAATCTCAAAACAAACCAGAACAGAACTAAAAAGCTGCATACAGTTCTAAGTGTTGTATATATACAGTTTATAACAAGTTTTAACATGTAAATTATTATTAGCTCACAGCCATTTGGTTGGCAAAATACCATTTCACAATGAGAAAGTTTAGTGATCATGAAAACAAGGCTTTACAACACTGATATTGTTAAAATAAGTCCTGCTGCATAGTCCCAAAGTATGCCACAAAGACAGGAATGGTCACAATTATATCATCAGACTTAAAGGTCGCCAGTGCTTCCTCCCATGCCACCCCCCCCGCCCCTTCTCCCTTCCCCTCCTTCCACAAGCCCATTCTTAAACTGTTTGACTTTATTTTAAGTCTCTTCAATGTTTGAAGAAAAACAATTATGGGTAAGTACTAAGTATAAACTTCATGAAAGTCCCTTTAAATATGATGAAGCAATATTCAACATCCTAAATTTAAAATGGGCAATACCAATTTTTGACTTAAAACTACTCCATTTAAACTATCCCCAGAGGCGCATGGCTTTCACACTGAGGCAATAAATTCTCTATTTTAACTATTCAATGTCAGATGACATTTTGACTGAGAATCTATAGAAAAGCTCTGCAACTTTTAGAAATTGTACCCAGGCTAAAATTTGTCCTAACTTCAACATCTCTTCTAAATGTAACGATTGAGTAACTTTCCCTGAGAAAAAAGGACAGAATTCCTTGAAAACGAGACGAAGACGGACCCGTGATCTGCAGGATCATTTCTGTTTCATTCCGGTTCTTTTTTTACGTGTCCGTCACGTCATCCGACACTCTTGCAAGTGTTTCAGAGAGTAATCAGCTATTTTAATCTGAAAGTTTATCCAAGTTCACAGCTTGAATTGGTTCAAAACTGGCTTCGATATGATATCGTGCAGGGTTCAGGGCGGGGGAAAGTCCACCACAGTTAACACGTCAAGGTGTTTGAACCACATGCTGGTACCCCACCATGGACAATTGGTAGACTAACACCACCAATTACAATCACGACTGGGCATCAACTTACCTCCCTGTTCAGAATGTGGTGCTCGCATATTGTATTCACATTGTTTTCATCAGTATGAGGTTTAGATAATGTTTCAAAATTTGGTGAGGCTTTCAATAAAAAGTAATTATTTTTCATACACTCTACTTTACCATTAATTGATGAACAGTACAAATGATACAATAGACTTTTCAAATTCAAACAGTGGCCTAATATTTTACTTGGTCCAAAAAAAAACTTATCACAGCTAACCTTTCATTCAAATATTGCCTGATTCCAACAAAATTATCACTGCTCTTCATTTTCCATGAAGTCTGCCAAATTTCACTCCCATTCTTATCATGTAACAAACAACTTGGCTGTACATTTGGGCTCAAAGCAGGGATAATGTCCCACTCGTCACCTGTAGGCTGTAATATTACCATTACCAAAACATGGGTGAAAACTTGGCACAGAAGTAAGCCTCAGAATAGGCAAAAAGATAGCACCACTTGCCATAGATAAAGCATACTTCATTTGCAAAAAATGCCAAAGGGGGAGGGGCAACCTCTACCCCTGAGGCCCCTTCCCCCAGGATGTGGATCACACTACCCCACAAATCTGCCTGGCACTCAAATATTCCTGAGCACATCCCTGCCTGTATCATAGTCATTCCATCAGCTCATTAGTCATTACCCATAACATACATTTAGATGTTCACTGAATATATGTTACAAATCTCTTATATCGGGATGTTCCCGTTCTGACATCTTTAACAATGCCAATCGCATCAAGACTCCTGACGGCAAAACACTTGTAGACTGCAACTGACTAAAATCCTCTAAACCTGTTCTTCTGTTTTATAAACCACCTTCTAAGAGGAAACCACAAAATGTCAACTTATCACAGGTAAAATATCTGAATCCTACACACTGTATTCAAATGTTCAAACATCTTTCCATAACAAGCCCATTAACAACTTAGTTTTGTCTCTCTTTCTTTTTTCTTTCCTTTTTTTTTTTTTGCTATTTCGATTGAAAAGGAATAAAGAAGGCATAACTGGACAAGGCGCGAATTGGGCAACTCAAAATCCTTTCAATCTCGCCAATCCAGCTCAGATTATCCGAAGAGAAAATACCTTGAAGGTGAGGAAAGATTACAACAATAGGATGAGCTAAAGAATCAAAGCTCCACAGATAAGGCTGTCATCAGACTTACTTCAAGTCTCCTGAGGGATGCTATGACAGGCAAAACAAAAAGAAGAGGGTTTTTGTCGTCATAGTGACTGGTGCTGTCTGCCAGTCTAACAGCTGTCGCTGCAGGCGCAAGAGTGGCTGCCCATCTGGCAAAAAGTTCTGAGTTCACAAAACTCAGAGGACAGAAAGGAACTATAAATACAGTACCTGTTTCGAAGGTACGAATCAAGGTTTGATTCCGTTTCCAAAGACATGGAAGTCCTTTGGCAACGTTCATATTGCCATGTCTCGTTGGCATTTAACATTTGACCTTCATTTTGTTGTACAGTACCCATACTGCCCCCTATCCCACACACATACAATTTTCATTTATTGTCCATAGCCAGGCAATGCAACAATTTCCCCTCCCGAGCAAACTAATGTCCCTCCCCCCCCCCCCCCATGTTTGCCACAACCAAGGCACATAAAACTTCACAGTTTAAACTGGAAACCAATAATGTGCCCCTCCTGTAAGTTTTTTGAGTCCCAACTTCAGAATTCCTAGCTACTGGCCTGTGTAATCAGGGGGGTAAGTAACATAGCATTAGCTTGCCCAAATCATCAAGTCCTGTCTTGTAAGGAGGGCTACATTCAGAGTACCTATGGCCTGATGAAAATCACTTCTTGACTAGAAGTAGGTAGGTAGAAGTAATCCCTTCTAATTACTCTCCCGTAAACCTGAGATTATCAGTAAAGAATAGACATTTATCACTAACTGAAAGCGCTCAGCAAGACCTTCACCAAAAAGCATCATTACTACTCTCAAGAGGTGATACACCCCCGGGCATGCCTCCCAACCTGAAAAAAATGCTTGAAAGGACCCTGAGGAAAGATTCTATGGGACAAATTGATCAAGTTTATTGATGTGTCCTGGAGGAAACAAGAACATAGGGAGGACTTGAGGGCATACAGAGATAAATGCATGTGTGTAAATAAGGTAATCTATCATTTACAGTAACTACATGACTGGAATTGACTTTTTACACGTCCTACGGTTGCAGATGAATTTCCGGAGTAAACTTTGTACAAGGACGGGCAATTACCCCATTACTGATCAATATATAATCATTGGTCATCACCATGTTAGGTATAAAAAAAAAAAACGTGTCATGAGTGGAAATGTCCGGAACTAAGAATTTCAAAGGTTTCCAAAAGTTTTCTACTTAACAACTAATATCGGGCACCTTTTTATTTAAGTAACGCGAGTATTAATCTTCTTAGGTTAGCTTTTAATTTCTTAACCCATCATTTGGACAAAGCTAGCTCAGAGATCTACTGTGTGAGGGAAAGTCATACATGTATGTACTAGATTAAAAGAGGGGTTGGGAGAGGGTGAAGAGGAGGGGAACAATAATTTCATTTGGTTTGAGGCATCGCACTTTTTTCTTTTGGAACTAACATGATAACACACAGTAATAAGTTAAGGCTTCTTAGTATCTATCAAAATTCAATATACAGTATTAATTGCGAAAACGACTGTATCAATTCTCACACTAGGACAATATTGCAATCCCATTCACTAACGATGCTTTCATTAATTTCACAAGAACATGTACAGACCTGCAACAAACATTTTACTGTCATTGGCAAAGCAATTTACCTTATTTTGTTGAGACATCTTAAAATTAGACTTATTAAATACTCTATAATGTCTGAGAATAATTGAGATGATAACAAATTCCACAAAAAATAAATTGAAATTGATGTTCAGCCATTGTGAGTTATAAAGCTCAGGTAGATCTTGACGAATTTGTTTTCATTGTTTTTTCTTTCTTTTTTTGGTATTTTTTGCACCTCCCCATCTCTGAGGGTGACATTTGGAGAGCTTTGACTGGGAGGTGATCGTCCTCTAACATATTGATCTTCTCTAACACAGGTTCCCAGTGAGGTTAACTGTGAGTGTAAATTTACACAGCATTGTTCCCTACACTCAACTGACTTGTTGCTATGAATCAATATTTTTCTCAAAGCCCACCAAGAGCTCTCTTAATCCAAGTCCACGAAAGAATGTCAGACATGTTAATGACAGAAATGTCTATGAAAATAAGTACTATCAATAATTCAAGTGTCGTCATTTGGGTAGGTAAGTTGTCTGCCCACATCCAGGAATGGGCCGCTACAGATTTTGCTATGATGCAAGGGACACTTCGAAATGCACAATGAAAAGAACTCAAAAACTGAATTTTCTCAATGCAAACAGAGGCTAAATAAGGATAATATTTATAATTTACACTATTCCAAGTTTTTATTGCTTGTAAATAGCCTGTGGCCTAATGTGGGGCTCAAAGGCAAATAATACATTTTGGAACCTAAATATTTTTGCAAGGTGTATGTTAATACTAGTGCAAGACTTATGGTGAAAAAACAAGTTTATTTGAAAACCTATAATAGGCATGTAACCACCATCTCTTGTTTCAATAATGTTTTTTGTTGCCTATTTCAGACACAGAACCATAAGAAGATTAGGCAACACAGGATCAATGTGTTCCCTCCCTTCTCCCCCCCCCCCTCCCCAGGGGAAAATGAAATATTGAAAGCAAATGTAATGGATCATGATTAACTGACACTAAATTTAGCTCCCCTGCTGCCTTCCCCCTCCCATTCATACAAAAAATGACGTCTACGGTGCACTTCAAAACAAAATTGCCTTCAACCCTAGTCCAGCTTTATTTTCATGCCCAACATATCTCCCACCCAGTGGCGGAGTGTCCATACAGTCAGAGATGCCCCCCCCTGACGGACTCAAATGGACTGCTGGCGCCCTTTTCAGCTTTTTACCACTTTTTACTTATTCGCGATTATTGACTATTTTATTGCCCTCTCAAATACCTATTGACATTTGTCACATTTTGTTGGTGAAATTTTCTGACAAAATGGTGATGACACCTATTTATTCTTCGTTTATCTGCAAATTAGCAAGGCCCGAAAAGGGTCATTTCCGGCGATCTAGGGAGTATCTTTACTCAAAATATTTCTGTGCGCTCCGCGCAAACCTGTGGTGGTGCTCCGCTTAGTGTTGAAAGCGCCCCTACAGACCATTCTCGCCCCCCCCTTGACCAATACCCCTAGCTCCGCCTCTGCTCCCACCACCTCTCCAAGCCCTACCTTTCCCAACCCACTTTCCCTGACCTCTTCCCTCCTTATACTTATAGGCTCTGCACAAAATGCATGATCAATAATATTGTGCAATATACATACAAGTGTCTAGGCTCTTTTTGAATCTTAGTTGCAGAAAATGTGGGCTCATCGCCCTAGCACTTACTTTGCTGGTACTACTACTTGTAGTACTGCAGTCAATGATTGGTTTAGCCTGTGCCCTAGCTTCCCATTTTATTCATAAAGTTAGGCTAGGACTTGCTTGTGTCAGGTAGGCCTACAGTCACTTGTATTTGTAAGTGGTGGAGTACATACGGTAATCAGACTTGTTAAGGCTAGGTCTACCTAACAAGTTTGTCAGCTAGCAATCTGTAGTGTAGGATTACCTAACGATATGCCTACTTAGCCTATATCTTTTGTGAAGTTCCAATGACCAGATTGCCTAGATTACTCTTACGTACGAATTACAGCAAAGAAAATATACTTAGTACAATTCACCAACAGACGATTGATTATGACAGACATTGTCAAAAGAATTGACAACATAGGGCCTACCTGGTGCAACCACATTGTGGTCACCTTCATCTTGGTTTTCCGATAGGTCATCTCCGGGCACACTTGAAACAGAAGCTAAACAAGTGGTAACGAATACTATTGTCAATAATTTCTTCTCCATTATTCACAGAACAATCAAAGACCGAATAAATTATACTCCGGATATCCGAACAATATATTTATATTTATCTCCTTATCACAAATCTAATTCTATGCCAGCTGAAGGAGGATTACTATCCAGGATTAGCTGACATGATCCTTTCCGTTACGCCTTTCTTCCAATTTACTCAATCAGGATTGGAGATGAATAAACGAACACAAGAACAGAACCTAAGCTCATACACAACGCACTTTACAGTCTCGTGTACATACAATACACAATGAGCAGGTGCACACTACCTTGGGATAACATACGTGCGCCGAAGAAATAAATATTCATAAGACTGCTCTATTTATGTGAAAGGGAAAATTACGCAGCGTTGTGGTTGCAAATAAATGCAAGAGAGCTGAAAACAATTAGCATTAACAGTAACAATTTTACCTTTTTACATTAGAGCTGCAAGTCATTGGCCAACGCACACAATTTTAAACGATTACAAGATGTTTGCATGGACTTATTTTTCTGATTTCCATTCATGCAATTTTCCATGTAGGATAACTTACAGATAGTGTACACATGGAATAGCCAACTTGTATGTATGTATGTATGTATGTATGTATGTATATGTGATCTTCCCGCAAGCAGGAACTCGCGAAAGAAGCCATGGAGGCTTTTTAGACTCGCAAGCTGACCGAAGCCAATCTCTGAGAATTTGGGAAAGTTCAAGTTTTCATTCGGATAACCTATTTCATGAGACGATTTTCTGTGACCATGATCTTAAAGCAAGTAACAATAAAGAGCTCATAAAGAAAACAAAGCTACAACAGAAGCTGTCAAGAATTACATCCCTGTAGTAAGAATGGTAAGCGACTCAGTCAAACTTTCTGCTCCGCCCATTGCAGTTCTTATTTACTGGCGCCAAATTTCAATTTTCCGTTGGAGTTGTCAACCGTTCCATCGAAGTTAGCGTTGTGCAAGCATTTGTCGGAGAATAAGTTCACCACAAGGTGTAGTAAGGATAAAATGAATCGGTATGGAAAGGAATACAAACGTTATCAACAGTTGAATGGTAGTCAGGGACGTAGTTAGGAGGGGGGGAGCAATTAGAGCGATCGCTCTCCCCTCCCCCCCCCCCAAAAAGTATCCCAAAAATAAATTTAAGTAAAAGCAGGAAATATCATTGAAGTTCTCTTTTCAGCTTGAAGGAAGCTAAGCGACCCTTCTCAATCTTACCCCTGAAAGTTCGTCTGTTACGTACGGTGGCTTAAAAGAGACATAGGAAGGAAAGGTGTCCTCAAATCTCAAAATTTTGACTTTTTATCTCAAATTTGATGATACTTTTATATCAATTTTGTTTTAAATATTTAGCTAAAAAGTCTTAATTTTGAGATAGAAAGTCAAAAGTTGTAGATAAAAATAAAAGGGATATAAGAAATAAAAAAGTGTCAAAATGTTAATATTTTGTCTGAAAATTTTGACTTTTGATCTGAAAATGTTGACTTTTGATCTGAAAATATTGACTTTTAATCTCATAATTTGGACTTAAAAGGTCCAAAAAAGAAGTCAAAATTGTGACATTAAAAGACAATTAATTTTTTTCTTTTCTATATATCCCTAATAAGCCACTGTAGCGAACTTTGGTTTTCATGGTCAGGCTCTGCTTTGGGACAATTTTTGTACAGTTTTAAAACTTCTATGTGTGCTCACCTCTCTCCTGCACCTCCTCACGTATAAACAGACATTCTTACCGCAACCATCTTTTCACATTTCCCAGGTTCGATCGGCGTCTATACATGAGTAAGTTACATTGATGTACGATGAAGATGGTTATTCCGCTGTCGATGGCATTTGTATCCCCTCCCCTACCCCTCCCCAGTGTACTTTTGCTTCAATATACCTGTCCATTTATGCCGTCCAAAAGTATAACACCTAGTATAGAGGGCGCACTACAAAAAGTTATGACAAATCCGTATATGGCTCTGAGTATGACCAAGTTCCCTACCAGGTCTGTATAACATAAGCGTACACCTGCCGATAGGATGACTTGTTTTACACTAACCTTTTGAGTTGATTTCGATAACGCGATATGACATTGGGAAGTTATACTCGATGCGCAAATCACATATGAGCTTTACGTTGTAGGTAATTTACCGTGATTGCTCAAGTGTCACTTTATTAAATGAATTACAAGTCGAAAATGTTAGGCATGTCATGAATAATAACATCAGAAAGTGTCTGGACTACAATATGACTAAAATATGAATTCAAAAATGACTCACTCCTTAATCATTTGGTGACATAATCTTGGAGGGGAGGGATGTAGTTTCATCCAATATTTTTAGTTTGAACTTGCAAACTAAAGATTTCAGAACTTATAGGTAAGCTATAACCTTTCACCAGTCGTTTTTATTATTCTTTTATTTCTTTTTTTGCGTTTTGCGTGTTTGCTTCCCCGAATTCCCAGCAATTTCCCTCACATGGTTGAAGCCGTCACTCCGTACGGTCGCCATGGCAATGTCTATTTAAAAAGCGCTCCATCATATAACATTAAGCAAGGATCGTTATCCTGAGCTAAAAGTCGATTACCAATCATATGAATCTGCTTTGGTCTAGCGGTTCATGGATGAATGCTTGTATTAGAAGAATGCAGATTAGTGTCTGTTTTGCCAACAACGAGTAGCCCGCTATTATCTACCAAAGTGAACTCCTCTATAAACCACCAGTCATTAACGGATCCAAAGTGTAACGGTAAGTGACGTTTCTTGAAAAGAGACCTTTACAATGGATCACATCAAAACCGACCCAAACAAAGTAGAACACTAAATATTTCCCGTAACAGTTATCTCAGAATATAGAGGCCTAGCAGGGTGTCATGGAAGGTATCAATAGCATCCAATTAACAGGAAGAAAGGTATGCCCTTTCATCGATAATATTACAATTGTAGGTTACCTTTGTCTCTTTAAGATGGTTCCGGCTACTTTTCGATTTCTCCAACAAAGGGGAAAGAATACAACGTAATCCATCCAATAACATTACGCAGCATTATATACGGAAAGAATATCAGACAAAAGGTCAACAATTCTCCTGGTAAGAAGCAGCTTAATTGGGGCTGCTTTAATCTATGTTCCAGTAGAGCGAAGATCTCTGCGTTACATAATTATGGTGAATAATCGTTATGCCCTTCATAAGTTAGTGGTATAGACTTCGTGGAGTGGGTGGGGGGGGGGGGCTTTGGGAATCGTGGGGTGTGAGTTATAACGACTAAAGCCATATTACAAATTGTTTTCCTTGTTTAGCTGTATGCATGTAAGCGTGTATATATATTTAACCGAGAACAAAAAAAATCGAGGCCTATGAACTTTTCGAATACTATTTAATAGCCTATAAATTTTCTTACTTTAAAAAAAAAAGTTGAGAAATGATCGTGAAAGTTGTTACTAAGGGACTTTCAATGCATCCTGAAGAATTGCCTATTATAATTTAGAAGTAAACCGTACTATGATTTTGTTTATTCATTGTTGAACATCTGTTAGATCTGTCAGATACTGTTAGATGAGCTGACCACTATATGGCGTTTCACACAAAATCAAATATCTTTTCATAATGCCAAATTAGTACATCCCACCAATTAAGTTTTGCATACCGTCAGCTACGATGAAGTTAAGAAAATCTACCATCATGTTACTTTTGCAGGCCATCAACTAGGTGTCAATGTATACCACCAAGCTACATTTTCACAACACTAAATATTGTTTGAACCAATAAATCTGCAAACGACTATGAAGCAAAAGGTGCGCCATAGTTATGGGTTGCATGCCAGTAAATTTTTAGTTATGTGCCCTTCCTACTCGTTTTTCGCGCAACTGATTTCCTGTGATACGCCGGTATGACAAAATAGCTATTGTTCGTCAACTACGTAACCATTAAACTGTACATTGGTATTGCATATAACCATTTACATAAACCAGAGACGTGTAAAGTAGAGAAGTGATAATCATATTGTACCACTGATATGATGGCATGTAGCATATATAGTGGGCGACTGAGAAAGAGGTGAAGTTAGCCTAAACTAAAGTAAGGCCTAGGTGGAAAGGTAGGGCACGTTTGCCTTACATACAATGCATTAATAACAGTATTAGGCTTACACATTGAGAGTTGCAGGCACCGCCAAGCCGAAACCTACCAATCCAGAGATAAAGTAACATTGTTAGTTTGTCAAATTTGAAGGACTTACAGCTGGTGCAGCAATAGAAAATAGACGCCTCAAACCAGGGTCAGTGGAAACTTTTTTTTGCAGGGAGTTGTTAATAGTAATAATATAATAAATGAGACTTATATAGTGCCAAATCAGTAGACAAAAGTCACTGCTCAAGGGGCTTTACGAAGAAAGCAGATTAATTTACAAAAGAACAAGTGAAAAAATGAGGGTCTTAAAGTAGACTTTTGATTGTAGAAAGTTTAGAGCATGTTCAAATGTGATCTGGTAACTTGTTCCAGAGATAAGAGCCAGAGTATCCGAAGCTTCTGTAACCATAGGTCTTCAAGCGTGGTTTACGAACAGTTAAATACAGTTTGTTGGAGGAACGAAGTGTGCGAGTTGGAATATATGGCAAGAGACTGAAGTTGCTACAGGTACACATGCTGTTGCAGATGATGAGCACAAAAGGTGAGAAGAAGTTGTTTATACTGAATTCTGTAGCTGATAGGGAGCCAATGAAGTTCCTTCAGAAGTGGAGTCGTTTGGCATTTTCTTCCCTTCCTTTTCACAATACGGGCAGTAGTGTTTTGGATCTTTTGAAGTTTTTGGATGGTCGAATCAGGGAGGCCGAATAAAAGTCAATTTAGAAAGTCAAGCTTTGATGTCACAAACGCATGTACCAGTATCTCGCAAGTCTTATTATCAAGGTTATTCCTCATCAGACTGATTTTCCTCAGTTACCAATTAGCAGAACGACAGAGATTAGTAACATGATTTTCAAGTGACATGGGCTGGTCAAAATATGCACCAACTCAAATGTGTTCAAATGTTACCTGTCGCATTGAATTCGAGAATAACGAACCAAAGTAGAGAATTTTACGAATTGTTTGAAGAAGTATGCTACTCAAGGAGATCCATTTTCTTTACGTGTGCAGAGATAACTTTTTGCCGATACAATTCTTTGCAAATCTGGGTCTGGATTGTTCCTACCTAGCCAACCTGTGATTGATTTGAGATAGTTATAAAGAGTGTATGTTCAGCTGGAATTCACCAGCCAGGCATGTAGATGATGGAGCGGGCTATTAATCCCAATATCCCAGGGGCCATGCGCTCTCACAATAACCAATAGCAGAATTCTATCAGCATTGCAAGTCAGAGGATGCAGAAAGACAGAGAGATTGAGAATGAGTGCTTTGTAGGTGAATGGGGGGGGGGGGGGGGGGTCGGGGGAACTGGAATAGGGGAAGATGAGGAAAAAAGGGAGATAAAGTGGCTTGGTGAGTAGATATTACCTGTAAGTAACATCAGGATACATTGATACACAGATCTTACTTATGGTACCATCTTAAAACCCCATGCAGTCCCTCTTGAATCTAACTTTGGAATTCATTTCACAGTACTAGTAGTAATTACTCCAGTTTGAAACTGAATACCAACATTTTCAAAGTTTCTGAGTTTCCTTAACAAGCTCAGAAATGATTAGCGCAATTTGTTTGAAATGTTCTTCAACCTTGATCAAAAACAAAACCAGGTTTGAAATGTGAGACGTTGGACTTAATCTTCCATTTGTCTTTCATGGGTGGTTTAGATTCGATGAAGTTAACATCGGATGCCTCGATCTGGTTATAACACTCTAGGTGTACCGTAACGTCTGGGTTTGAATATTTTCCATGAATATACTGTAGATTATAACCTGTGTGGTACTTGTTTCCTTACTGTAAGTACAACTCATTTGACAATGCCTGAACAGTACTGTACTTCTAATGTAATATTTGGATACAATTGTGGCATTCAGTTTTGATAGCAATTTACCATTAAATTAGTACTTCATAGCTTTTCTTGCCTTGAGAAGGAAACTTCTGTGTGTTGAAAAAAAAAAGCATATGTATTTGTTTGTAGGTAAATAAGGGATCATTTGTAAGAGAATGGATGCTGGGTTTAAGTAAAAAAGAACATTGAACACAGATGTGACATACAGATATGATATGGGGGTGGGGGGGGGGGTAGTGTGGAAGACAGAGAGTGGCAGAAATGAGGAAGTTTCTAAATTAAGGATTGTTAGCAACTTTTTCTATAATTTTAGCAATCACTATTAAAGGCAACTCAGGGTTACTTGTTGAAGACATTCTGAAGATAAATAGCAAGATTTATATTACTTTCAACCAACTTTACAGTATTCTGTATATCATAGGTTGAAAGGACTTGTTTTTATCATGTCATGAGAATTTTTTTGTATAAAGATATTTAAAGTAATACACATACAGTAACCAGTTCAAAATTCACAGATCATTTTCCCATCCGAGTGTTTGTTAGCGGAGTGGGATATGCAGTAGGTGAAGGGGGAGCAGAAAGGGTAATTTGGAAAGAAATGAAAGTCTGTTAGTTGTATTTATTAACTTATGCCTCAGGGAATATAATGTAAGTTAACAAGTTAACTCTTAGACATTAGTGGTAACATTACATAGAGGTGGAATGTTGCTTTTTTAATATAAACATGTCTTTCATGTTAATGCAGGCTGATATTTTCTCAGATATGACATATATCTAGCGAGTCTAGCAAAAACTTAAACAAACATACTTACTGATCTCATTTATCTATTTTATCCATTTTTGTTTTATTTGGCTATTGTTATGCAATGATGCTGCATTGGTCATTATGTCTTAAATGAAAGATAATTTACAATTTGTAGAAACCTTACTTGTGATATATTCTTTGTCTTTGTAAAGAATCAACTATGAGTATGAAAGGTTTTCATTGCTTTTGTTTATATGGAGTATTTATCCATCCTGCAATTTTTCTTGAGTATTTTAACTTCGTACATGGTACATTGAACTAAAATTTATCTCTATATATATCAGGCCTCGACAATTTTTTTTAAAACTACTCGCCAACTGGCGACCGAGTCTAAAATTCTACTCGCCAAAACGTTAAAGTTACTCGCCATTTTTTCTCGCAAAGTGTTTGTGTGATATAAGCCTAGGTAGTATGGCCTAACTTAGGATATCGCGGTTTAGTGTTACTGTTAGTTGTTTACAGCAAAAACGAT
>KN882669.1:38079-59608 GCA_000934455.1 Apostichopus parvimensis
TCATCATTATATCATTTAATTATACCTTTATTACCGATATCTCTCATCCAAATTGGACTCTCTGAAAGGCGAACTAAAGATAGTTTATGTTTAATCTGAAGTATTCTATACATTGAATAACAGATGTTACTAATGTATATTTAAGACATGTCTATTTCTATTTAAGATATGTAAATATATTCAGCTACACGCTGTAACACTGCTGTTGTGCTAATCTAGTGTCTACTGAGAGATTGTATTTACTGTCGTCAGAGTCAACTATTGGTGATCTGGAGAGATGCACGGCTCATGAATATTTAACAGGTCAGTAAGAAACTATAGAGAGTACACTGTAGAACAATGGGTATATAAAATGACGGTCATTGTCGAGAGGAAGACTAAGGATTGAGCTATAGCGCTCAGATAAAGGTTGGTATAGATAAGCCGAAGGAGAGTAACCTTAGACTAATTGACCCACATTATACATTATAATTTAAAATATTTGCTTATTTTTGGTCAAGTTATGCTACGTTTCCTGTACTTTTCAGTGCAGTAGCACAGTTTACGTTATCCATATACATACGGTTTCTTCATTACATTAAAACACCGTGATTACATAAACTCTAAAGTTAAAGTACACCACTCGGGTGAATGTTGAATTACCTTCAGTTATATGTCTTCCTATACGAGAGTCGAAAATCCCAGACAATATTACTAGTAGAGTTTTTCATCATTTAGATTTAGAATTAGAAATAGATTTCTCTCTATAAATAGACACCAGCCCTATAAATATAGTCTATCATATAGAATCTATAGAATAGATTATATAAATTGAATTCGATCTCTCAACATTCCTTTTTCCTCACACCATCTGTATTTTGCTTATTTTCTCTTCGGAAAATAAAACGATTATGATATTTGAAAAATGCCAAAGCAATCCCTTCTTACGTCTAAGGTATACACTTTTCTCGAACGAGCGTAACCTGTTGTGTTAATTTACATTACTGTAACATATGCTTCGGTATCTCCACATGCAATTAAATTAATTGCACGCACACCGCCGATGTAGATATATTTCGATCGATAATCGATTGATTTATTAATTGATTGATACCGATGTAGGTATATTTCGATTCCCCATTTTTCCTTATACAGATGACCCGCCATATACCAGCATGCAGGGAGCTGTTGCGAATTCTTGATTCCACATCGGTGGGGAAAAGTGCGATATTAGTCAATTAATGCCACCTGCTAGGTAAGTCAGTGGAGTTCCTGTCTACGTTAAATGAACGCGCTTTTTTATTCAAAAACAACGAAGACAATCATACTGAGGTCACTGCTAGATTAAATTAATGAGTTACACATAATATATCAGTGTAAGTTTATGCTGACAACAAAATATCAGGCAATGCATATAGAAGAGCGTATCTTTTCCTTTGTATACAGTGCATGAACCAGAATGCAAGCGCTATACAGGGTTCCGATGCCAGTTTTTATGGATCAACTTGAAAACGTGTATGTTTACAGTTAGTACATATAGGGCAACTACGTACAAAATTTTAAAATAAATATTAAAAAATAAAATAACATAAATTTTTGGAATGTGCTCCTTTCGCGTATCAACTTCAAAAAGGTTTTAATCTAGAAGAGGATATGCAAGAATTGAATGCCAAAGTTCAACGGGATGCTAAAAATAGATCTTCCGTGTTCATCAGTCAAAAATCAATATTCCCGTGGATTACACTATCGAATTTCTTGATCCATCAATTACACTTAACCAACCAATAAACCGGTACTTTTGCGGTGGATCAATCAGTCCTGGATACGTTTTCTTTATTTTTCATTATTATATGACTTTGAAATAATAGTGAAAAGATTATAGCTTCGAGTTGGTTGATTGAATAGTTCAAAAATTAATTTGGATTGTGGAAGGGTTTGTGTTATGAAATGGTTGGAAGGCTACAACAAACAACATTCTCGCAGATATTAATTAATGGTAATAAGGCTTCACAGGGTATAAAGTATAGCCAATCAATGGCCAAAAAACCCCCCTGCAAAACGTCTTATAAAACTATAATCCATTGTCTTAGACAACCCGAGTTAAAGCCCGAGTCCATACGAGTAGCCTACTATAACTATAGAAGGTAATAATATTTATAGAAAGTTGAAGGTAATTTATATAGGACTGTCCTGTATAAATTACCTTCAACTTTCTATAAATATTATTCCCTTCTATATAGGTGATTCTTGAATCCTCCAATCGACTTCAAACAATTTCATTCACGGTGCATGATGCATCTTCATGTGTGCGTCGAAGCGGGTAGCAATCATGTAGCCCCCCCCCCCCCTTCCCCTCCCAGTTTTATTCTAAAAAGCTTTTCTGCTTGTAAATGGGTGAAATAGTACAAATCATTTAACCTTTCGCTGTTTTTCTTATTTTAGTCCGATAATCTATAGCTGAGAATTAGCATGTTGCATGTTGAGAAATTTATCCCTGTGTTTATTTTAAAGCAAATAGACCAAACGATCATACGACGCAATGTGCTTAACTGTTGATACATTTTGTGAGCAGTTATCATGATGTAACCGTAAACGTCTATTTAAATGAATGTTCTTGGTGAATGATCAGTTGGAACAGGGAGTAAGTTCCTGGTTGGAACCGCTACTGCAACTAATGACAATATTAAAAGCGATGTTTTGTACTGCAATACGTTTAATATGTATTATACGCACCTAGGCCTATTCCTTACTGTTCATACTTGCAATGCAAATGGCAGTTGGTTCTGATAACAAGTTGCGCCAATGTCTCTGTTCTGATAAACTGAACTCTATGGAAATCGATTACGAAGTGGATGACGTTGGTTCATGATATATATATACCATTGCGTAACAATATCGTCCACTAAATGTTACATTATGCGTTACCTCCATTCATTTATGTAAATAAGTATAGTACTCAAAAAAAGTATATTCTTTAGCAACTGAGGCCTCATCACAATCAAAACAGACCTATACACCCTTACGAGAATATTTCGCAACTGCATCATAATTTTTAGGCTGTGGAATATATGATTACAATCTCAACAGTGTGTGTTCGATATATCGAACAGTGTACACAGACCACATTAATAAGCCAAGATTAGGTAACGGGAGTGCTGCATGCAGCGACCGCTTCGATAGCAGGATTATAAAGTGCTTTCTGGAACGCGGCAAAACAGGAGATATGATCATACGATGCGATAATGAAATATTATATCGTCAAACAATCTCAGACTAGCAGACAGTAAAGTAATTCTGTAGTGCTTTTCATTTTTTTGGATATTTCCTGGGTAATATTCTCTGCGCAAACAATCCATTTAAGATTAATTAGATTCATCAATCAGTCAGTATCATCAATAATCATAAGTCTCACATAATATGTTGACACGTTTGATGGAAATTAGAGGAAAGATTTTATCTTCCATGTGTTATAGCCTTGAATAATGTCGTTATACAACCAGTCCCGTTTATTTCAAAGCCAAATGATGTTAATCAATTTAACTCTTTCTGTGATTCCAACTTCACATGAAATAGTTACTAGACATGTATCAGCAATTTGCAATTTAGATTTCCATTTGCGATGTATAAGCACCCTTTGAGCAAAACTCAAGTATAGTGTGAGCTGTGGACATCTCTTCCTCTCTGTAAAGAATGCTTTTTTAGACAGTAATATTAGATTACCGACTTCCTTGTATAAAATCGTCAACAACCTTGGAATCTTTTATCGAAAATGCCAGGAGAGTCGATGCCACACGAAATATTTTGTAGACAAAGAATAACAGCAAAGAGATGTGGAAAGGTGTGTGACAGATGTATAAACTACTTCTTCGTGACATTTCTCATCTCATCGCTCATACAGGGGAATGAGAAATTTAAGTCGGTTTGTCATAGGACCCTGGATGTACCAGTTGCCATAGCAACAGTTGTCATGGTAAAGATGGATGTTTTCTGAGGAGCAAGTCTCGGGGTTCACCCTGGGTAGGTTGACCGAGGGAGACAGGAAGATTATATCTGAGGGTCCAAATGGGTATTGGTGGGTGAGTTTGGGTGGATGCGTGAGTGTGTGTCTGTTACACCTGTAATCTCGTATCAAAGACTCCTCCTAAACCAGTGCTTCTCACCCTTTTCTCTCAGATTTGATCCCCACCTGGGTGATACAGTGTTTCCTCCATCCCCCTCCCCAAATACTTTTACAATAAACAAGTACCATATATTTGTTTCAATCACTTTCTTTTCACACTGTAACGGCGAAAATAACGATTCCATCAATGTTCCTGTTATCTGTTACGATTCACTCTACAGTACACAAAATAATGTGTTCATAGTCTATCTGTAATCCTTGAATATGGACATAATAAAAGTAGGCTACGAGTGTTTCAGAGGTTGAGTTATTTGAATTTATAAAACAATAGATTGACATGAATCTAACGACCTCCTCTGAGGGACCCGCTTCCGTCATTTTAATTTAAAGATTCAAAAGATTCAAAACATATTTTAGACCTGGATATCTTGAAACCCGGAACCGACTGAGAAACATTACATATCCAGACTAACCTTCTGCATAAAGTCATCTTTAAGGCTGCTGTTTCATCTGTAAAGTTGTACAAATTCAAACCAGTATGTCTAACCCATGTGCACTATACAGTAGGCTACTTAAACGTGATCTCGTGAACATTAAATATATTTAATTTAGGTTCAGTTTCGATTTTTTTTTTCTGTAACCTCACCCCTCTTGAGATTTGAACAAATATAATGGACATTTTAAGATAAAACAATTCAAGTGAAACTTCGAATGAAATGTCGAAATTTTCGACTTGTTCCCACTAAATCGACTATTTATATCGAAAAAAAAATCGAGAAAGAACTATAACAGAATGCGGAATGTTCGTTCCATCAGTGAATTCGTCCTATCAGATATTACGTCATATCAGTGAGTTCGTTCTATCAGATATTTCGTCCTATCGGTACGTTCGTCTTATCAGATATTTCGTTCTATCAGAATGTTCGTTCCATCAGTGAGTTCGTCCTATCAGATATTTCGTCCTATCAGCGCGTTCGTTCTATCAGTGAGTAAGGTCCGCCCAGTTTTGGTTATAACGAGTTTTGTTACCAGAAAGAGAGCGTTATTGCGCTCACTTTGTTGGCGCACTTCAAGAATGATTTATCACTGCGTTGTTATCGCAGCGTGTGGTAAGAAATAGTACCGAGGAACGTTAGGGGTTTCTTTACTGATTATTGAAGGGGAGAGGGGTGTTAGGACCTGCGGGCATATAAGTATTGGTTTATCGATTACTGAACAGGGCGGGGAGTGTGGTGGGCCTGCAGGAGACGTTAGGGCTATTTACCGATTATTAAAGGGGAGATGGTATAAGCATCCGGGTAACATTAGGGGTTTAGGAGCTATGTAAGTATTTGTCCGTATTATGGTTATAGAATAATGGTTAAAATAAACATCTGGTCACGTGAATACTTTTTAAATTACAGTGCCGCATAAAAAATACTATTTACTCAAGAATGACGAAAATAATTTTTTTTATTCTTTACTAAGGTCCTTCATAAAGGCTTTCTTTGACTCACAATATTTCCTTCAAAAGTAATGTTCCCTGTCCTTCTCCCATCACAACGACGCTTACATCAAATTTCGGCATCTATGTTTAATCAACAAACATTTTATTCTATGGTTTCTCTAATAGAGGGATCTGTAATCCTGAATCCTCCATGTGACCAAAATTTTGTTGTAGATCACTTTTGGGGTCAATATCCACAAAACTACATAGGCCTATATACGCACTAAAAAACTAACAGGCTATGAATCTATCATATATAAACATTTAGTCTTCGCGTCACCCATATTCCTGTTTTTTCACGATCCACAAGGAAAGGTCGTTTGCATAGATATAGTTAGGTGGGATTTCAGTTTCATTTTCTTTATATCCTCATACAGGTATTAGAAACACTACTGGAACAATTATCTGTTGTGGTTTTTTTTTTCCTTCACGAAAAGTAAATAGAAAGAAGATTCAACTATCTTAAATTTCTTGGCCTCGTTATATCAGGGAGTTGTTCGGATGTTACATGAACAGGTTGCGAACCGCAGTAAAGGCGAGACACTCGTTTGTAAAATTGATGGCGCCCTATCGTAATATCATCAAAGCTATGAATTTGTTGACCAACATTACTCTAGGGTAGAGAAAGCCATTTCCAGGGTTACTTGCATTGGTCGATTAGTTTGTTACCAGCAAAAGCAATCATGTTGTATCTTCATTCACGGGACTATTTCATTTCATACGTGCATGATCGAAACACCTCGAGGTGTTTATCAGGTTTACATGAAGCGAAAGCCACAATATTATTTATATGCTAGTTAAATCATACCATAATGCATTATTTCAGAATCTATTAAAAACAGTCACAAAATGTTGTGACAAAATGCTTGATATTAATCTGTTCCAGAAAGCATGAAATCGGTATCAATCTCAGCTTAGCACCTTCTCGCAGTTCCCGAAAGGATTTTTGTACAGAAAATTGCTAAATGACGACGATGCTAAGATAAGCATAAACCAAATGTTAAATTTAAATTACAACAGCTGTTTGTTATACCAGTTATGTTATAATTGTGGGGCTGTATAAGTATTCAACAGTCAATTTGCAATATGCTACCTATTAAGCTTGACTGCATCATTTCCACAACATGTTATATATGTGATGCTATGAATGGAATATTATAACTTTCACTTTTTATAACAGTAAATTTAGGATTGCAGAGTGTCATACAGGGATTGCATGAATCTAAAACACCTTCATAGTTACATGCTTAAAGTCACAAAGTTTCTTGTTTATAATTTACGATATTTTCTGCAGTTTATGAAACAATGAAAAATGTGTTGGTTTATAACATAAATCTATATATATTCTTCTGGAGCAGTTACTAAATTGTCACATGACGCAGAGTGACCAATGCGTGGGCCTGACACCGTTCTATCCTAACGGTCCTAGCTTCTGCAAACAGACAGTGGTTTTAATGAAACCCGGCAGCATATTGCCTGCATACGATCTTGAAGAGATTAAACAAACATTGATGTACTCGTAAGGCTGATGTCAATTAATTTCGAGTCCGAAGTATGGACTCGAGTGTGGAATGAAATCAGACTGAGGGACTCGAGTACTATAGTCCTGCTGCTCATTGATAACTTAACTTGTAGCAGATAATTATAAAGGAAATCTTAAATGTTATTGTCCAAAACTTTTATAGAAACACAATCGTTCCAGCAATACATTGTTTACGTATGCGAAGCTATATTTCCAAACAACAGCTTCCTCAACAAAGACAAAGTGAGTATACTTCTTGTTGTTCTTACATACACCGTTTGCACATTACTTTTGTTTATATCCAGAGATCCAACAGACTTATGTGAGAACATTGTGTCAGTTTTCAAACTTTGACCTCTGTTGACCGCACATGACATTTGACCCACACAAAACAATGTTTTTTTCCCATTAAGTTGGATCGAGATACCACCTATGAAGTCAAGTTTTAGGGTTATTGTACTCACAAAATGTTCAGACGTTTAGTTCTGTTTCCCGAAAATGATCTTTGACCTCCACAAAAAAACATAAGGTTTTTTGTACTTAATTAGGTGGATCAATATATCACGTAAACAGTTCAGCAAACCTTACTTTTACATTTATCATGTTAACAAGATTTTCAGACCTTCATCGCTGTTGACCTCAAAATGACCTTTGACTTCGACAAAGCAATATGTATGGTTCTTATACTTGATAAGGTGGAACCACATACCATGTATCACTTTCATCACCCATACTCACACATACAAACGTACATCATCAACATCGTATAGGTTTCTATTGCTTTTGGCAAGGAATCAACAAATTCCCCACTAAAGGAAACACAAAAGCAACCATTAGCTGTCCATTACCCGAATATGATGAACAACTCACGCAAACAGCTATATGAAAACCTCATTCTACCTCTGAGAGGTAACCTTGTCAAAAGTTGTTTCTATAGGGGCTGTCATATTGCAAAAGTGTAATAATAATAATAATAATCATAATCATAATCATAATCATAATCATAATCATAATAATAATCATCATCATCATCATCTTCATCATCATCATCATCATCATCATCATCATCATCATCATCATCATCATCATCATCATCATCATCATCATCATCATCATAATAATAATAATAATAATAATAATAATAATAATAATAATAACAATAATAACAATAATAACAATAATAATTAACATTTATATATATAGCGCTTTACGTAACGAATATCTCAAAGCGCTTTACAAAGTCAAAGTTCCACTAGAATCTAAAACTTTCTCTTGTTTCATTGTTTATTCTTTCTTTATATTAGCATGGTAGAATGTTGAAAAAAAAATCATTCAAAGTTTAGATTCAGAGTTGCAAAATGCAATTTTAAGTATATAAACATTTTAATACGTAAAAAAAACCTCATTAGTAAACATTTCAACACACGTGGCTCGATGATGCCATTTTTTTTAGACAAGTTCAAGTCTTCGGCCTTGAAACATGCAGGAATGTGAAACCTATGATAAACCTTATTTGGGAAAAGATATTTTATGAGCAGTTTTTGGGAAAGTTGTTCGTTACGGCTATCTCTATCCCATAGACGAATGATGGTGCATTTGTGTCTCCTTTAAGATTGCTGGATCCAAGATAATTATGCTAAATGTCCTTTCGTCCTTTTGTGTCAATATATAGAAATTCAATGTTCAAAGCCGATGAAGGATATGTTCGTTCAAGAGGAACGTCCCTCTCTGAAAGTGAATTGCACTTGTCAGCTTATTATATCCCCTAACTAATTGGTACAAATGGTTGTGTATGTTTAATAAGCTTGGCCATGGTAACCACGCGTAAACCTCTCTCAGACGGTTTCGATCAATCAACAAACTATAACTTCGTCAGTGAGTCTGATTATTTGACTTCTCGATATCTAAATAGTTGGTAAATATCCAATCTTGTAGCAGTCGTCTTTAAGGAGATACTATTTCCCTCAAACCTTTTTCTGTAAACAGTGGAAATATGTTATCACATATTTCATTTTGCTTTCAGTACATCCGCACATGTGGTCCCAACTACGTTGAAATCGTTTCTGATCGACGTCATTAGCAAATATTCGGCTGCCTATATACTCTATATGTGTGTAACGATCCATTCAGACCATCATGTTTCTCACCCTTCAGCAATGGATATTAAGAGATACAAGTAATCGTTGTTGAACTCCTGTAACTTGGTGCATGGAAAGGTATAATGACAAATGACATGATCCCACGGAGACCTCGAATATTCCCTTAGTAACAGAGACCTATAAAGTACGGAGAATGTACCTGGTCAAATATACTCTTTTGTTCATCGAGTCATTGTCCACTATAAAGGGGAAGGGCGACACCCTGTTATTCACCAGTTTATTGTCCGCTGTGTGTGGGGAGTGAAATTGAACTCAGTGTTCATTGTGTATGCAGAGGGGGATGGGACGTTTGTTCATCAAATCATATACTATGTATGAGAAGGGGAAGGGATTTAGTTCATCAACTCATTATACACTGTGCATTGGATGAGGAAGGATACGTCTTTTTCATATCTTCGCAATCGACTCTTGGTGCAGATGTTCTGTTCAAGCATATCTGTCATCGTTTTATGCTCTTGTCATCATTTGATCGTTACAGAGCTTTTAGCCAAACAAATATGCAGTGAAGTAATTAGTCCCGTTTGGGGACGCTCGTCAAACGTTACAACAGGGATATGTTGATTATTTACATTTCTCATATTAAATCTTTTCGGATTGGAGTGGAGGCTCTCAAGACATTATTACTATGACCGCACATCTTAGTTACGTCAAACTTTGTTTAAGGCAACAGTTTGAGTTGATTGGTAACTTTCGGCAAAACAATGGACTAAAGTAAGTCCACCTTACACCCGTACAAAGTGGACAATGAGTTGATGAACAAAGTGTCTAACCCTTCCCGTACATATAGTGTACATAGTGTTGAATGAACAAAACTCACTTGCACTTCCCATACACAGTGAAAAAATGAGTTGATGAGCAACATTGCCTCACCCTTCCCATACATAGTATACAATGAGTTAATGAACAAAATGTCTCTTACCCTTCTAATACACAGTGGACAATGAGTTGGTGAACAAAAGCGCATAACCCTTCTCATACAAAATATGCGATGAGTTAGTGACCCACTTTGACACCATATGACTTAAATTTTTCCGATGCAATGTTGTATGCATTTTAACATGACATATTGGATTATAAAATTATATCAAACTATAATCTTTTCTTGAGAAGTAAATATTAGCAATATTAGCAACCTCACCTACAAATTCAAGAGTATTTATCAGTAATACCTTGCGTTATGATCTAAATATAGCCTTTATCTAATTTGTAGTCTTAATATAATCTCAGAATGCAGCATTTAAAGCGTTAGCCTTTCATTTTCTCTGGGGAGTTTTCTTTGGAGGAACAATGATAAGACATATGGAAGGTTGCATCAACAACCCCGCACCCCCTCCTGTATAAATTCTCGTTCTACCTCTGGCCTTTCCATAAACGTTCATATCGCTACCTAAATTAAATCAATCTGTCGGGAAAATGTGAGTTTGCCGCCCATGCACAGCATTTGAAACTCCGTGCACGCTACGTTGCAAATGTCGTTCTAGCTTTGCAGTTTCAAAGAACCACTAAGCATTCCATCTAATGAAATATGTATGCCATATTCTATAACTACGTTAATATTTTCGCCACTTATAATTATGAATTTCTTCGCGAATAATAGAAAGAAAATAGAAAGAACAAACAGGGTTATCCCTGACGTAATTCTTTCTGGTTTTTTTTTCATCATCCTGTTTTCATTCTAGCTTGTCCGAACTTAATTCTCTTCCACTTGACGTACTTAATCTTTTCCAATTATTTGACACTTCTTTTCAACTATTCAAACATGTGTATTTTCACGATTCGTTTTATCCAGCCTTAGGTAATCTTGTTGAACCACTTCATCGGCCAGGTTCGGTTGGATTTTACCTGAGTGCGGCTCATATATTGATGTGTTCAAGTTAACGGGTGAGTCGTATCGAGTTTTACTTTGATATGTTTGACGAAAATGTCGTCTTCTCTGGTAAGTTCTTAATTTCACCCCCAGCGGTGAGTACTTATTAAATGCGTCTATTGTTACAATATATGAAACATTTTCGTGAATAGAATCAAGAGTATTTCTAAATATCGCTTTATACTCACAGCTAATTGCAATCATAAAAAAATCCTTCAAATATATGATGATCAAACAGCTAAAAGCCATAAATTCCAAAACTTATGGTTCTCACACTATTTAAGTACTCAACACTTTTATGGCAACTCATTGTTGCTTCGACCTAGTTAGATTAATTATAATATGAGCTTTGGGACTATATACATGCAGTATGGGCTGAATAAATGAAGTTGCTTTATCTTATAAAGTGCAGGATTCTGCAGCATAAAATAGAGAATTTTTATTAAAACCAATAAAAGTTCAGCATTACAAGGTATAGTGTAATTAATGAAAGGCGCTCCCGAGTCCGTCTTTGGTTGTCATTAACTTTGGGAACGAAACCGTTAAGTGGCAGTGCATAGTGACTTCACATGGAACCATAACGTTAGGCGCCGTCCTTATAAACTATACCGTGCATATAAATATATTTCTCTATAGCTCTCTGGCTCACGTGCCACCTACCCCCCCCCCCCCCCCCCACACACACACACCTGAGGATATAAGTGATCCATTCCATTAATGCATATTGTAGCCTACTTTTTTCCATTTTGGTTAATGAACATAATGAAGAAAGTACCATTTTGTTATTAAAAGAGAGATTTTTTTCGTCATATTAGAAGTCTAGTTCTAACGGCCGTTTTGTTTAAAACAGAAACATTCAAACACTTGAATGGTCAAGTTTGAGGTGATTTTCCGGTTTGCCTCCTTTAATCAAAGTCACATGTCCCCGTTCCCTTCGAAGTGTGTGCCCCCTCCACCGCCTATCCCCATACATATTGAATATTTTCCCGCCGCATAAGCTTCCACAACAGTAATTTCAACTGTGGGCAATGTGTTTGTGTTTCATGGGTCTAATATTTGGCTACTAGCCGACTACCTTCCTCCGGTCACGTGGTTATCCGTCAAACTTGGTCAAATTTGAGCGAAAAGTATTTCGAGTACTACTCCTAAACCATACGGCCCATGGACTTGATTATGTTCCCGGGCATAAAATTTAGTGCCTCCTGTGATTTATGGCGTCATGTCAAAGGTCAAAGGTCGAAAGGTCAAAGGTCGAAAGTACTGCATCCAGTTGCGTCGATGGTCATGTCGGACTCCGGGAACAATTATATCAGAGGGACCCAGTTTTCATTTTACTTCAGCTGTTTAGGAAAATAAGAACACATTTTTCTTCGTCCCATAATTCTCCGGGCGCCTAAATGACCCTCGCCCCCGAAGTTTACCCCCCCCCCCCCACCTACCACTCTCGTCAAACCTGCATTCATATTATATGAATACAGATGATGAACAGTAAACAGCGATCAACTTACGCCAGAAACTTGTGACAACCAGTTCCATTGGTACCAAGGGCGTAAATATAGCCTTTATCTAATTTGTAGTCTTAATGGGGGGCGCCAGCCCCCCAGTGAAAAATATGGTGGGGCGGAAGTATCATTCCCCCCCCCCCCCCCCCCGCTCCGCAAGTCAGAAAACCCCTTTTTCATTTCCAAATGAGAAAAAAATCTCATTTGGAGCACCAAATTGCATCTAAGGCCAGGTGAAAATGCAAAATTATTTACAAAATGGAGTGGGTGTTGAAGTGTGCTATATTGCACCAAATTGCATCTGAGGCCACCTGGAAATGCAAAAAAAAATCGAAAAAAAGACCCCTCCCCCAGGCCGGCCATCAGTCTTCAGCCCCCCCACTCAAAAGTACTTTCCTACGCCACTGATTGGTACAATGGTTACTACTATTATCACGTTAGCTGTTAAAGCACATCTTGTAGAATGTTGTCAACTGGTCTCCTTATAATGATGGGAACCTAGTGATGTATGTGCCCAATCTATCTAAGTACTATAACGCAATTAAGGTCACTCAGCATATGAAAATAATCGTTCATAACTCTAACACGGTTGACCAGCCGGGAGTTATTACAATATGATGGAATGGTATAGTATTCCAATTTCCAAGTCGTAACAATTTATGATACGGTCATACCCCCTCCATACTACGTTCGAGGGGCAAGTGACGCGCAGCGTAGCCCATGTCTTCTTTATTCAAATAGCGACGGTATTATCAACACAGAATGTTCGTACAACAATGTACACATTTATATTGCATGGTTAATATCCCATCATACACTCCAAGAATCTTATGACATCACTTTTCGTAATATTACAAAGGGTTGTTTTGTGGGTAGGGGGGGGGGGGTAACAGTAAGGTTAAAAATTAGTTTAAAGAAATATTTACAGACTAATGAAATTCCCCTACACTATGACGTAGTTCGGCGAACACCATTGAAATAATTGATTGTGGTCAAGTGTTCAGCCTGTTTGAGCCAAAATCATAAAAAAAAATAAAAATCATATATTAAGAAACATAGTTTTTGGACTAAAAAAAAAGAAAATCAACATTTCCCCATGCGAGGGCTCCAGTTAAAACTAGTATTAAAGTGTTCCTTGGCCTTACAGACGGAGATGTTTAGAAGTAGGCCTATTGATTATTTTCTTCCGTTGAAATTTGTTTGCCTGTATTATTAAGTGATAACGCTTTCCAAATTGATGATTGAAATTCAAATAGCCTACGAGATTTTCTCGACTTTTCTGTTCAAGACGTCCAATGGGATTTAACCCAAAACGCATTTAGCAGTAACCCTACATGCAATAACGCGTGTCTCCATTTGTAAATTGCTTCTCGGATAACCAAAATATGCCTAATCACTGTCCATTTACCTCTATAATAGATCCAAGATCTGACTACCTTACTCCAGCAGTCTTTGTTACAAGCTCATCGCGCACTGAAAGCAGTAAACCAACTGAATGCAGCGATAGGCTCTCTTCTGGGGGAGTTCTCTGAAAACGAATGCTAACCGGAACCAAGATATTTTCACAAGCTTTTAAGACTCCTTGAAGGTGACTCACTTCACTACATTTCTAGTTCTTTGAATTCAGAGATCATATAGTCTGTGAAAGTTTAGTGGAAAAAACAGAGAGCTTTATATATATTAATTACCAAACTAAAATAAAAAAAAATAAAAAATATTTCTTGCAGTCAACAGTTAGTTGTAATATTTAATTGACCAACCAGTACGTAATACAAAGAGTATGAAACGCAGGAACTTGTATTTTACATAGTTTTGTAAAGAAAGAAAATCGTACATGTGAATTTATTAATCACGCATTGTCTGTTATGAAAAGTGCAAAGTGCAATGAATAATGCAAATATTAATAAGTATAACACTGTGTCTTGACAATCATAATCATCAGCCAATACATAATTTTCATAAAAAGGTTTTCTTTAACCTAATCCTAGTTGATGTAGACTCACGTCAGTAATTAGAATGTACCCATTGTTATCATAGGCGTTCAGATAAAGGCAGTGTGTAACCAAGTCATTTTTTTTTCAGGCCAAGTCACACGTCATTTGATTTTACCACGTGTCAAGACAACTTACAATTCATGAGATCATGAAACACAATATTCAGAAAACCTTGACTCGACACATGGCTGTTAATTTCATACAACCTCTGTATATCCATGGAAATCAGCTAAATTCACACCACCATTTATAACATTCAACCCAGGAATGCCGCATAAACTTAGATTAACTATATATTCTAACTATACTACATATATTAGCACAAAGCTTAAACACCCTGCTTACTTGATATGTATGCTCATAGTTATTCTGAAAGTAAATAATATAGCAAACTTAAGAACCCAATAAATGAACCAACCACCACAACATATCTTGCTCAAAAAGTATGTAATATTAAAACATTGCTGGTGTCAATGCCCATGCAGTTTTCTGAAGACCAATACTAAATCCGTTAGCATTGTAAGAGTATGCTAATATTCTACAAAAGACTGCTAAAATATTAACCATTCGTGCAACAAACGGTCTGAGTCTTCGTATGAATGTCAAAACTCAAAACTGCGCGCATTAGTAGTTCTCGAAATATGACTCAAGTCAAACAAAACTTTGAAAGACACATGACGCTCTCCAAATGGCAAGTAAAATGTTATATTTATAACACTCATGTATATACCTTCTATCTATATCCTTCCAATTGTGGTTCGGTCTTTGTGAATTTAGGGAAATCACAGTCATTTGTGTTCGAAATAAAATAGTGCAGGTTATTGCAAGACCCCTCTCAGCTATTTAAGTTATTGCTCGGAGGATGTTCCTTCAAAACGACTGGATTATATAGCTTACTTTTTACAAGTCAGCCTGATGTATTGTCGGTCAGAAATCGATATTACATATAAATAAAAAATTATATATGACAGCTTTGATATCGTTACTTTTTATTTCCTCCTTATACCAATCTATCTGGAAATCTTCGCTCTTTGTTTTGTTATTAATTATTGAACTACATACTAACAGATAAACCACATCATTGTGCGTTGAAAGTTTCGCTTATCCTATATTCACACCGACCCCTGCAGAATTTTCGTATTGTATGCGATTTCATACTCTAGTAGAAATCAAAGTTTCAAAGGCGGCTCTGTAGTTCAAAAATAATGAGTCATATACACATTGTTGGGGCTCGCAATTTCGCTTACTCGGAACGTGACCATTTCACGCTTTGTGTTTACGTTGTAGTATAGACTGAATGTATATGGAACACAGAAATCCGTATTTGGAATTATTGGGTAACTCCCGCAACAAGCAACTACTGTCTTTCAGTAAAACGCCCTCTCTCTCAGGTAACGTTATTACCATGGAGACATCAGTTTACCCCTCCCTGTTTAATTGCATACAGACTTCTCTCTACTCTCGTTAAATGCTGGCTTTCTCGACGCTTATCTTGTAATTTACACTCCAATAGAAACCATTTCACGAAGACATCTTTTACTCCCACAAACACCACGGTCATTTCCAACAAAGTGGGGCATTAATCCTTTATGAATCGGCCGAACATAACTCGCAACTTAAATGCGGCAACGATCAGATTCAATTTGGCTGAAATTGCCCATGAGAATCTGTAACGCACTAAAACGCCCATCCAGAATATCTATAAATCACCGGCTCCTGTCAGAAGTGCTTTTGGAATATAAAGATAGGTTGATCCGAGATCTCATTACGTTCAAGTCGGTTTTATGTGCTGTTATTTTATAGTCCTCGAGAGGATCAGGGACATAATTAGTCGGTAAGACAGAAGACATGCTTTTGCTGTAAGCACTGTGTGGTTCACAAAACTTAACAGCTCCCAACCTGGTAAAAAGCAGAGAAAACACTGAAATCAGAATCAGTTTTATATGTTAAAGGGATATCATGAAAGAGACTTGTGACGTATTTCGTAGTATCAGGTTAATATTCAGAAAATCAAATAAAGAGTATGTGCCTGTAAGTCAGGCTAAGTTTAATGAGTAGTTAATTAGTCGACAGCATGTTTGGATCCCCAAATATGTATATACCAGAATTAGCCCCATTATGAGAAAATTCAGAGCTAGTCCATGGGAGACATTATTTACTAGCATAAAGGAGCATAAAAATATTATTTTCATGAGAACATTCAATACATAATACGCTCACGAGATTTTCGTGCTGAAAATAGGTTTATTAACCTACCAAGTACGATGTTCATCTAAGCTTGGCTTTTGGAGTCACTGACCTTTGACCCTCACATAAATCATTGAGTTCTTACTTAGTTGGATCCACATACAAAGCATGACGTTGACCCAACTTGACTTTTGAAGCAGCAATGTTTACAAGAATCTCAGACTTTGACCCCTGTTGACCTCATATGACCTTTGACATCCACAAAAACATATCTGAGTTTCCTTCTTAATATTGTGGAGCCGCATCCCAAGTATGGAAGTTTATCCAAGCCTGATATTTGCAATTATAACGTTTACATGGTTGTCAGACTTTGACCTCTCTTGACCTAGAATAACCTTTGACCTTCACAGCAAACAAGCCATGACGTCACTTATACACATATACATACACACGCAAAATCACACGCCATCACCATTGCATAGATTCATTTTGGCCTTCGGCAAGGAATCAGAACTGGCATTGTTTCCAGTAATAACTCTTTCTGATATCAAGATAAAAGTCTTTCGTGTAAACGAAATATAATAAGACATTATACCTAGTTAATGTGTTCAGCCTATTGTTTCATGGGTTATTAATTACGTTAATCACGACCGAATAGTTCGATGGAAAAGTGGCGTCCGTCTGTTTAAATATGATTAGGAAGTTTGTTGACTGAACCATAAAATGTCATGAGTTTTCCTCTATCTGATACGGAGCTTTTTTAAGTGCCAACGACGATGTTAATATAGTTTAGGTGAATTATCTTAATATCTTAATGTGTGGATTAAGATATCAAACCATTCAGATATGAGGTGTTAATATCTCAATCACAATACGTGGAGATGTTGAAATATTGAGCCACAAGATCTTAATATCTCAATATCTGAACATTAAGATATTGAAATATTATAAGATACGATATCTTAATATCCTAATATATCTACATTGAAGTACTGATATACAAGATCTTAATATTTTAATATCTGTAAAATTAAGATATTGAAGTATTGAGATCTTTGTATCTTTACATGAAGATTCCTTTGTATCTTTAGGCCTACATGATGTTGTGAATGAAAATATAGTGAATATCAACTCATCTTTGAGAGACGTCACTTGGCAAAAAAAAAAAAAAAATGTGACAGAGAATTATAAAAGACACCCCCATTGGTCCAAACGCCCGCCTTAATATCTTCTTCCATTGCTGGGATATAAAGTTTTATTCCCAACAAATAACTATGACATCACAACTGGTACAGACATTAATTGCCTTTGTTTTAGTTTCTTGTTTGGATAAGTATTGAAGCTGTGCATAAACGTAGCTGGCCTATATAGTACAGTGTGATGGGGAATCAACAAGTATATTGAAGATGTGCACAGACGTAGCTGGCCTATATAGTACAGTGTGATGGGGAATCAACAGGTATTGAAGATGTGCACAAACGTAGCTGTTCTGTATGACACAACGGTGTGATGCGATCAACAAGTATTGCAACATTTGTGTTATTCTTAAAGGTTAACTTCGACTTTCAATTTCAAAAGAAAATAAATGCCCATTGTTATTAATGTTCTAAACATGGGAATGAATAATGAGTGAGTGTAAGGATGTGTCCCATAATCATCACGTATTATGTAACTAGCTGAAATGAGAAGAGGTGTGCTTATCTTTTACAACTGGAAGTATACACAAGTTACACAACAGAAATAAAAATACACAACAGAAGAAAATGAGTATAAAGATATCCGTGACTACCTTAAATACAACCTAAGCAGAGTTTTCGATATCTATCCATTGCTGCTGTTATATAAACCATCGCCACTGATATCGTATATATAATGCAGTTTTTAAGCTCGTTTAGCTCGAGAGAAGCCTTGCCGTGGTGAATAGACTCCCCTCTCGGAAGTTATAATCGTCGATTAAAGTGGCCATAACGATTACCTGTTAATCACCTCCTCCCCACACTTGGACCCACGTTAAAACCTGATGCCCCATTTAACAACTAGTCATAAAATCAAAAACATTTAAGCTAAGTGATGATTTTTTCTTCCAAAGTATTGTGTGGTTTTTATGTATTACATTAAGGGAACCTCTGAATTAGCTCGTACAGATGAATACAAATGAGGGGGTTTATAAATTTATTTCCCACGTGTATGCTTTAACGATCAAAAGGTGAAAATATGCTGCAGAGGAAGAGGTCGTAGCATCGATTTGCATCCTCCAGTGATCAATAGTTGAATGTATGTTGTCGTCATATGAAAAGTCAAAAGTTAAAATTATTTTACATACATATTTTTTGCCGGGGCGTCGATCATGGGGGAAGGGGGAGCACCCCACCCCCCCCCCACGGTTTGGGGTATCAAGAGCGAATTTTATGCACTTTATTGAACAGTATTCATATGGATATTCCGGTAGATGTATACCTGTATGTGAAATGTAGGATATCCAGTTAATTCATGCAGTAAAATATGAAACAAATCATTTTTCTTTACAGATGGTTACAGATAATAACTTTCCTCAAGATATTTTACATCAATGAAATATATTTCAGTGGGCCCGACTTCCAATTGAAGAGCCTATTTGATTATTACAAGGAGCATTCAACAGTATATGGGCCATGTGTCGTACGTTACTGGACTGGCAGTTTTGATACTATTTCGGTGGACCCGACGGCAGATTATATCTGGATATCTATATGAATAACCAATGGACCCCAAACAGTACACAAGGGCCCGTATTGGTTAACTGGCTTTGGTTTACTTGTCACCGGGCCCTGGACACCGGAAGGCCGTTTCGGCCGCTCCGGCCCTGGATAGTTCCCCGATGTGTGCAGGGCAGTTCCAGTGGCCGTTTTTGATACGCCGTGTTTGAGGTTCAATAGAAATAGGCACGCTGGTCTAGGAGCGGTTTGTGGGGAAGGGTTGGGACGGGGAGTACGTGGACGGCGACGCAGAAGGGTGCGCATAAGGTCACTGAGTTCATTTTTCGTTAAACATATTTGGTATCACTATTTGTGATGGCTTCCCAAAGAATTTGGATGAACGGCAAATGTTCCCCCTAACATCTGTTATGACTGATATCCCGTCTTCTTCTCCCTTGCCTACTTTTCCTCTGTTCTGAAAACTCCGAACCCATCCAATTGCTTTCTTGTTTATCTCTTTACTTTCCTAAACTTACCTGTCAGACCCTTTAAAAGGCCCGGCTGATTGAGGAAAGTTCCCCTGCCGTTACACACAGACAAGTGATTGAACAGTCTATGGGGATCAATGGCTGCGAGTGGAAGAAGGAGGCAAGATTTATTCGCGCGATCAACACTAATTGTCGAGGCTTTACGAGCAGTTAGCTGACAAGCAAAATGCTCTAGTCATGATAAATTTGTCGTCTGCCCATTTGACGGAAGCCCGACTACTCGCTGACAAATTTCCAAATGTCTTTGTCCCTAATATATCTTGAGGAATGCATGTATTATCCTATGGTGTCACATTTAAGCCAAAAAGAAAGCTATTTCGAGCCTCAAATTCGAATGTTCTGAAGTAATTGATAAAGTTCTTTAATGCTTGCAACGGATGGAAGGTAATGGGTGTTTGTTAAGTTGAATTAGTGCGCAATAGGTAACGGGGACTTCTATTTAACCGGCAATTTAACACAGTACGACGAGGTAGTCGCAGCACTTATCTCAATTCTAATGGGAACATTACGGCGCAGCAAAGCGCTCGTCGACCGTGAAGACTTTAACAAGCTTGTTCCGACGGGAGTGATAATTCTCTTCTTCGCCGTCCGCTTGCCTCTCGGAGCCTTTACTGTTTTTACGTTGTCGATCTTTTCTCATTAATTCCTATTAGAAATTGATGTTTTTTGAAGAGATTGAATCATAAACATTTTGGCTCTTAAAAGGTCACATTTTATACATTTGGACGTTATAAATCCACCTTATAGGGTTTGAAGCAATTCAAGGTATCACAGATCAAATGGACGAGAAATCTCCAGAGCATTGAACTACAAGTGGTTTCATTTTTATAATGTTGTCCGTAAAAACAGTTCGAATTAGAAGCGATATGCGGGTTCTTATCAATATTTATTTATCGAATTGAACAAAAGGCCATTTCATGGGGAAATGCGTGGGAAATGAACAACTTCGAATGGGAAAACTTTGGCAATTCAAAGTAATAAATAATTCTTGCTATACATTCACGAGGGCCGCATTTATCAGAGATAAATATTGATCAGTAGCAATACAACTGCTTGAAAACACTGTGTATGAGAAATATTATGTTCAACCTTTTAAGGCTCAGTTTGATATTTTTAATAAAGATTTAACAAATTTAAGATATTCTTAATATCGAAAGATTTCTATTAAAAGTGCTAAAGTTACTTTATTTATTGATCAAAATGGAATTTCAGGTGCAAATGTCACTAATATGTAATAATTTCAAAATGTTAATGCTAATGGAATAAACGCGGGTTCCCGGGGGGCGTAGCCAGCCTTCGTTGTGTGATGAGCAAACTCCATTTGTCCATATATTTTAAGAGTCAAAGAATTTAAGTTTGATTAACGCATCTATAGGTATGACATTTCATGATACTATAAAGGCCCTAAGTGGGGGGGGGGGGGTTCCACTCCCATTTGAGAAACTGTTGTGTCAGTGAGGGGGCTGAGATGTAAAATAGTGCTATCATTT